>JAJJMA010031916.1:7036-24884 GCA_023529015.1 Papaver nudicaule
AAAAAAAAAAAAAAAAAAAAAAGGGGTAAGACTTGAGCTGTTTGGGGGAATCTCTTTATCGATCAATTGCACCAACTATGGGTATAATCTTAAGTTTAAGTTCCTATATTCTTGTTACAGATCGAAAAATAATAATATCAGTACCCTCAAGAAAAAATGCAGAGAATCAAAAACAGGAAACTGTGTATAACCAACCATAGTATGTTGATGGCCTTTGCAATTTTCTTGACGTCTTCTGGACCAACGTCAGGAGAATATGTGTACCCAAAGGATGTGCATGATGTAGGCTTAGATGCAAAGAAAACCACACCTAAATATCGCAAGAAGGAATAAATCAATGAAGAATAGGGTTAAGCTTCTATCAAATTGCATGATTTACATGCTCAAGAATATGCTGGTTAGTTTATCAATGAACTTTCAGTTCAAGGTAAGTAAAGTAATAGGATACTATAAAGACCACAAAAACTCAAAATAATTTTAAAATTACAGGCAAACAAATTGCATATACCTCCTCATGTTGTCGAGCAAAAGGTAGTACTTTAGCCCTTGATCCTATTTTACCCTATCTGTCATGCTTACTTATGTGTAACACTGTAACTCGAACAAAACTCAAGCAACAAAACGCTACAAAATGTAGAAGGCAACTAACGGGAACTGTGTAATTAGTCCCAAGTTTGGACTGCCCATCAGCAGCATTATTAACCACAACTATTCCCTATCCAAAGTTTCATTCAAACTGTCATCCATTTCATCATTATCAATGGCAAGTTCCTTTCACTTCTTCTCATTTTGATGCTCCACCAGTTTATCATTCCCAGCTAAAGCATCTGGCTCGAACACCGCATCATCACCTACATTTTCTAAGCTCCACCAGTTTATCATTCCCAGCTAAAGCATCTGGCTCGAACACCACATCATCACCTACATTCTCTGCAAATATGCAAAAACTGATACACTTAAAGATATGTTCACAATATATATATAATAGTTTTTTAGTAATTTGACAGTCACTTTACTTACTATTCCCTGAATTCACGTGCTTGTCGAACTTCTGGATTAACCAATAACCTCGACGCAGGTGAGGTATAAAGAGTGACTGAAAATCCAGTCAGTTGTCATTGAAAATTTCAAACCATGCACCCAAAGAAATACAAAAAAGAGTCTGATACCTTGATGTCTTCTGACACGGGTTCCAGTGATTATTATCACTGTAGGCATGTCTCCGGCATTGTTCAACTCATCAATCGCTTGCATCAGGTCACCCCACACTATTATCCTAACCCTAACTGCAGTTCCTCTAAGTACCCACAATTCTAAAGATCATCAAAACGGTTTTGAAGGACAATTAAGATCTAGAAAATAAACATATCCAATGTACTTTACCTCTCATCAGCAATCTCAACCTTTCGCACTTGAACATTGATGGTGTTTCCGCGGTCGCTTACCAACATAGAAGTATTTGATATGGACTTCAACCTTCCCACCCTGTCTTGCATTTAGGTACCCTGTATCACGTATATTCAAAAGAAAACTGAGTTCTATTCATAATACATGGTCAGTACAAACAATGAGTGATAAACAATTAATCGCACACAACAAAGGTCTTACATTGTGATCCATCAATTGTAGATCAAAACCGAATACTTCTCCCGACAACCTTTGCTCCACACTACACTTTTTCATCACAATACTGGCATGGGTTTATCCTTCCCTAAGCTTGTTGAAGGTGTGTAGATCACAACTGGCAGCTGATCAGCTCCATTATCCATCGGTTCACGGTCTAAATTAGCACCTCTATATTTTCTTACGTTTTTTTTTCCGGCCGGAGAAGGTAGAAGGCCTGCCTGTAATCAGGTATATATATATATATATCTCTTTAAACCTAATCACTAAGAAAGCTGTTTAATTCCTAAGCACGATATTACCCTATGCAGAATCAACTATAACATGTAGAAAATATAGCCAAAAATCTAACATCAAGATCCTCCAAGATAAATCAGGCATAACTGATCTTAGCAAACACATACGATATATTTACTTTCCTTAATATCTTGTTTTCTCCTGTTTTTGCACCTCGCCTCCATCAGTCCATCTTCCTTTTTTTTGTTATTTTTTTTTTGACTTCCTTATATATTACTCCAAATCGGACGATCAATGGTGCAATCGTAACTATACAATCAACGGTTTGAGATTTTAAAAAAGCACGTAAGCGAAGTGTAAACAATTTTTTTTATTAATCGACCAATCAGACGTAGCTATTCTGTCACACCCTCATCTCAAAAGAGGGTTAAATACCATAGAAAAAGGGGGTGAACACTACCTAAGAATGTGCACCTTGAGATCAAATTCTACACCTCGAGATCCGCACAAATTCAACGCCCACAAAATGTAAGGAGATAAGGAATGTCTAAGCCAATAGAAATCCATGGTTATGTTCACCAACCAATAGGAATGTAGGTTAAAACAACTTTTAATGTGGACTGAAAGATGGTATTGAGTGTTTAGTTAGTTGATTAAAAATAAAATAAAATCATACTACCACATCTGCCGACTTCCTCTTCCCCTTCCCTTCTTCTCCTCCAACTCGTTTTTGTGCCTAAGAGGGCTCCGTTTGTCTTTTTAATACAAAGAAGAAGATGAACAACATCAAGTTGTATGTCAGGAGGGTTTTCATTATGGACAATTGTGAGGATTTGATTCCTGAGTATATTGGGTTTGTCAAAGATGTTGATTCAAATGATTTGCCTCTTAATATCATCAGGAAGAATATTAAAGAAGTGTATTGAGATGAAGATTACTAAATATAACGAACAGAAAAAAAAAGTGTATTGAGATGAAGGCCATGCCGACTTACATGAAGACCGTGTGGACTTTCATTAAGGCCATGCCGACTTACATGAAGGCCATGCCGACTGCAGTCAAAGCTATCACCCACACCGATCGATATAAGACCAAAATCGGCTTTGCGTATTTTCCTGCCCACGCCGACTGTTGTGGTCTCAGGACCTTAGGTTGAAACAATCTTCAAAAACCTTACATACGATCATATTAATTAACAGCCGTTGTCGAGTTTTCTTGATCCTTGTTTATTTACCAGACGATAAAGCATATGGTGCTGGATATTAATAAGTCGAAGAGAAACAAAGAACACGGGGACGTGTTGCAAAAAGGAGAGAAAATAGACAAAAGCTTAGCTGATTTATCCATGTTGGTAGCATCCTTGGTCGCCACAGTAGTATTTGATGCATCTATTACAGTAATAGGTGGAAATATAAGTGACAGTATAATATCAATAACGTTACTCCAATTTTCTTACTCAACAAATCGTTCTTGATCTTTTTGGTGGCAGATGCGTTTGCGTTCTTCTCCTCAATTATGTCAGCTATGAGTTTGATTTTGGATTGATTTTTGGTTTGTGTTTTTTTTTTTTTGATTCAGTGAGAAATTTGAGACTTTTTATTTGTGAAACATAATTTTTTTCTTTACCAAGGGGATCTATGTTTACTATTTAATAATAACTTCATTATGATATTTTTCAAGGCCCCTACAAATATGTAGAGGACCCAATCTAATCTTCGGAATTAACCCACCTCATTTCACAATTGATAAAAGTAATCATTTTTCAATTCAAACTTCTTACCACCTACAAAAATAAATAGGGTTTGACTTAACTAAACATGAGTATTACATTGTTGAGTACAATAGTAGGCATGATGCACCAAACACCAAACAAAAACACATCAATACCAAACATGCAGAGGGTTATGATACTCCTAAAGGTTACTAGTGTCAAAGTGCTAGTCATGTATGAGATCCAAGTTGGAATCAACCATGGAGATAGCCGGGTCACCAAAAACACACAGTATTCAGGTATGTGATGTGACTATTCTCCATAGCTACTTGATAACAGTTGTTTCCTGTTTAGGAGACTTAATGGTATGTGATGTGACTAGTATTCATGTTTTCTCCCACGAGCTTCTTGCCTTTCTCTCGTGGGCTTGTACACGAGCTTCTTGCCTTTCTCTCGTGGGCTTGTACAACAGGCAGCCTTTGGTGCACTTGTAAATACCAGACATTTCAATGAACATACATGCAATACATCCCAAAACAAAACAATCTTCTCATTAACAAAGTACACCACGAAAATTTCATATCATGGATGCTTTGCTAGCAGCTGAAACTCAAGAAGTTGGCATCAAAGACCAAGCTCAACTATGGAATATTATCTACAATTTTGCTGAATATTCTCTTGTTCTTCGTTGCGCCGTAGAGATCGGCATTGCAGATATTATCCAAAACAATGATGTCAATTACACTTGCATAACTTTCATCAAAACTCCCGATTCCAAACGACAATTCTCATCACTTGTAGAGAATTCTAAGATATTTAGTACACCTGAATATCTTACAACAAGAAACTTGCAATGGTGGAGTTGATAAGGTTTACTCACTTAAACCAAGCTGGTACGTTACTCTTAAGAGATGCAGAAAGAAGTATGGTACCGATGATATTAGGAAATGCCATGGCACCAGCTGGTACGTTACTCTTATGTGGAATATGATTTTTTATTAAACCGTCTTTTATTAAAGTTTTCGTTAAAAGTCTTGTTTCAAATGACTTTGATCTGGTTTACCTTCTAAATAATTCCATAAATCCATTCCCATTGCTTTCTCAAATGTTGTTGTATTTCCAGAATTCTCTAAACCTTCTTTATTGAAAGGCCATGCCATCATAAAGTATGACTCAAAAAAGATTTCATGGTACCATGGCATTTCATAAATTTAGAGAATTCTGGAAATACAACAGCATTTGAGAAAGCAATGGGACTGGATCTATGGAATTATTTAGAAGGTAAACCAGATCAAAGTCAGTTGTTTAATGAAGGAATGGCTGGAGAAACAAGACTTTTAACTAAAACTTTAATCAAAGATTGTAGAGATATGTTTCAAGGTTTGGATTCTCTTGTTGATATTGGTGGAGGAAATGGCACAACAATTATGGCAATCTAGCTACAAAGCTTTTCCGGGTATTAAATGTACACTTTATGATCTTCCTCGTGTTATTGCCAACTCTCATGAGCACCTTAATATCGAAAAGATATCCGGGGATATGTTCGAGTTTGTTCCTAGTGCTCAAGCCATCTTACTCAAGGTGAGACTACTAACTTAATCTTTTAGTAGTTAAATTTTCAGAGATGACCCTTCTTCTAAATTTGTTTTTTTTTTTTTAAATTAATTATCATACAGATGATACTGCATGACTGGAATGATGAAAAGTGCGTCAAAATTCTAGAGAAGTGTAAAGTAGCAATACCGAAAGAGACAGGAAAAGTGATCATAGTGGACGTAGCACTTGAAGAAAAATCTGAACATGAACTTACAAAGACCGGATTGATTCTTGGTATTGATATGTTGGTGAATACTGGTGGTATAGAGAGAGAGAGAGAAGTGCAGATAATTCGGGAATTTCGCTAAAACGTGCAGGCTTTCGGTCTCATAAGATCAGACCTATTCGAGCAATTCAGTCTGTCATTGAAGCCTTCCCATAGTAAAGCACTATCTAAGGAGTACTTCACTTCTTTGATGGGAGGATACGTATGTGATTTACTTCTCCAACATCTTCATTTGGGGAGATGTTCCCCCATTTCCTGTTTTTGTTTCTCCTCCCTTGTGATAAGCTCCTTACAAAGTTGGCTCTTATTTTATTTTTTTTGAGCTATTAGTTTATAAAAGTGTCCCATGTAAGGTTTTGCTTTGTTTTGTGTTTTCAGAAATTGGGCTATATGGACGCGGCCAGGTCTTACAGGACTGCAAAAACTACAATTTGTTTAGAAAGACACTGGACACGTCACAAAGTACTGGACTAAATTACCCCTCGGTATACACAATTGAGCGTTAACTACTTTCCCGACCCGGTTCTCTTGAACCTGAACCTAAGAAACTACATTCGACATCCATGGCTCCTCGTTCAGGAGGTAATTTCTTCTCATCTTTCTTCTGTTAGTTAGATCTATTAAACACGCATGTTAAGCCTACACTTTCAATTGTCGTGTCTGCAGATCTGATTTTAGTTTTTTGACAGAGAATTTTGATCTCAGAAGTGAATTATATCTACAAATTTCGAAGTGATCTCGTTTGCTGATTTTGTTATTGAGATTTGATCTTAAGTGTTCCGGATGGGGTCAGAACCAGTTCGGAGATTTGCAAAGATGGCACCAGGAATTGGAGGGTCCGATGGATTGTTTCCTTCTGGTAAGTGGCTAATTTCTTTGTAATGCGATGGTTAATAAAGAATAGCCTTTATTGATGTTCAGTTCGGCGGTTGAGAATTTAGGATTTTGTGTACTGTTTGTGATTTGAGTGTTTATAGAGTTCGGCAAAGTAGTTCGTATTTGTTACTTAGTTATAATTCATTTAGAGATTACAGATTAGTTAGCTAGCTTACAGTATTTGGTTGTCATTTGTAGTCTTATTTGAATGTCCATTCAGGACTGATTTTAGTCATGATTGACTGCTTTTGTATATTACTTTGTTGATCTCATGTTCTTGTCTGTATGTGTTTGCCATCTGTATCCCAGTACAAGTGGTATAATTTTTGCTCGATTTTGAATGTGTAGATATAACTAGTAGAAATATGTTCTTGTGTGCATGTTTTCGGCATCTGTACCCCAGTACAAGTAGTAAATTTTTTGGCTTGATCATGAATGTGTAGTTACAACTAATAAAATTAAATGAGGTAAAAAACTAAAAAAACGCACTTTTTCAAAAATTCAAGCTTTGTCACCACTTGTACCTGGGTATTATCAGTTTTGTCAACACTTACACCTGGGTATTATCAGTGTTGTCACCACTTGTACCTGGGTTATATCAGTGTTGTCTAATATTGTCTTACGTTGTTTAATGTTATCTTAATTTAAAATACGGGTACCTGAGTACTATCAGTATTATCACCGTTGATACCTGGGTACAATCAACATTAAACAAGTGTAGAGCTTATATATGTTGATGATTGTGATAATATGCATGGGTTCTCTTTTTTTTTAAGTGGTCCTTGTGTAGGAACCATTAGTTTACTAACTATGTTGTGTGATCGTGGATGGCCCCTGTGGTGAATAGGCTTAGGATGCAAGCATATTTAAAACACTGTTGTTTGTTTGTCGTTGTAGCTAGTAACTATGAAAGGTAAGTGCCGAAAATATATGGTTTCTTGAGATAAGAATCAAAGACTAGAATTATTGTACTATACGCTCACCGCTAAGTTAGATTTTCATTAACAGCTGTATCCACCAAGGCCTAAACTACGTATCATCAGCTGATTTTAAAAAGTTGTTCCCTTGTACTTCTTTCCTGTTCTGGCTGGCCATTAAACTTACTATATGCTGAGGCATATTTGTTTGTTTGTTGGATTATCTTATTTATTTGATACTTTAGTATCAAGCAGATGCTTGATGATTTTATTGCGGCATGGTATGGTGGCAATCATGAATCATCTGGGCGCGATGATTCCAATTGTACTATAATCACTACAAGTGATAATCAAAAGATAAAGATGAAATGAATTGAAAATCAAGAATCCATTAATGGAGTTACAGAGAGTAAAGAACACTGAGAGGATAAGAACCCTCGACAACACACACAGACAGAAAACGGAAAACAAATATAAAACAGAATAAACTGTACGATCATGGCAGCTGTAGAGAGACAGGATGGACGACAGGCTGGACTGGCTCGACCAATCACGGAGAAGCATACAGATCACCAGGATGGACAGTTCTGAACCATTGATAAGAAGAAGGATGAGTGGTTCTGATCTAACCACTATTAGCCCTCCGCAAGTTGATATGGGCTGCCGGCAGAACTTTCAACTTGTTTCTCAAATAGGCAAATCTTGGGCCTGCAAGCCCCTTAGTAAAAATGTCAGCTATTTGATCCATAGTAGCAACATAAGAGATCTGAATATTCTTGGCCTGAACCAACTCCTTCACAAAATTAAAATCCAGTGCCAAATGCTTCATCCTAGTATGAAAAACAGGGTTATTAGAGTAAGAAATGGTACTCTTGTTATCACTGAGAAATGTAGGATTAGCAGGCAAAAAGATGTGAAGATCCTACAACAGCTTGCACAGCCAGATAACTTCAGCAGCTGAATTAGCAAGACTTTTGTACTCTGCTTCAGTAGAGGATCTTGCCACTGTGGTTTGTCTTTTGCTAGACCAAGATACTGGATTGGAACCAAAGAAAATGCAGTAACCACCTGTACTCCTCCTAGTCTCTGGATCTCCATCCCAATCACCATCACTAAAGCCAGTGATAGATGTTAGTCCTTTAGTAAACAGAATGCCATAGTCTGTTGTTCATTTGATGTACCTCAGAATCCTTTTGGCTGCCACCATATGTTCAGTTGTTGGAGTTTGCATGTGTTGACAAACTTGATTAACAGCATAGCCAATCTCTGGCCTGGTCCATGTTAGATACTGTAAGGCACCAACTAAGGATCTGTAAGGTGTAGGATCATCAAGTTTTGCACCTGTAGTAGATAACAACTTAAAACTGACAGGAACAGGAGAAGAGCATGGTTTAGCATCCAACATATCAAATCTCTTCAATAGATCAAGTGCATATTTAGTTTGTGACATGAACAAACACTCTGCATTCCTCTTTATCTCCAAACCCAGAAAGTAATGAAGCTCTCCTAAATCCTTAATAGGAAAATGAGTATAAAGAAGTTTAAAAAGCTCACTGCAGTAAGATTTTGAGTTACCTGTCAGTAGAATATCATCCACATACACAAGACAGTAAGTAACTCTGGTGTCAACTTTCTGAACAAATAATGATGTGTCTGCAGTAGATGCTTTAAAGCCATAGGATAACAGAACATTCATGAGTTTCTCATACCAAGCCCTAGGTGCTTGTTTCAATCCATAAATGGATTTGTGTAGTTTACACACATAATCTGGATGTTCTGGATCCACAAATCCTGGTGGTTGAGTCATGTAAACATCCTCTACTAGATCACCATGGATGAATGCATTGCTCACATCAAGCTGCCTGATAGACCACCCAAAATTGACTGCTACTGACAAAATAATTCTAATAGTGGATGGTTTAGCTACTGGACTGAAAGTCTCATTGAAGTCTTCACCTTCTCTTTGATGAAAACCCTTAGCAACAAGTCTAGACTTGTGTCTCTCTGTAGTTCCATCAGCATGTTCTTTTATTTTGAACACCCACTTACACCCAACTAAGTTCTGACCTGTATAAGGAACTCTTGTAAATGTTCCAGCAGCTTCCAGTGCATTGTTCTCAGATACAATAGATGTTCTCCAAACTGGAATCTTCCAAGCCTGACTAAAACTGGTTGGTATTGCAGAAGGAATTGATTGCTTAAGTTTTGCAGACAAAGAATACTTAGTAGTAAAAGCTTTAGGTTTGAAGATACCTCTTTTTCCTCTGGTAACCATTCCATGAGAATTACTAATAGCTGTTTGTTGTTCTTTGTGAGCTGATGATGCTTCCACTGAAGAAGAAACAACAGTGATGTCTTCTGAAGCTGACATAGAAGTAGCTGGAACTTGAAGAGGATTATCAGTAACATGAGAGGAAGTATCAGTTGCTTGAACAAAACCATCAACAACAGATGCTATGTCAGAAGCTGAAGATGCTAAATTGTCAGAAAATGATGGAGATTGAGCTCTTAAAGGAAAAATATGTTCATTAAACACAACATGTCTTGAAATAAAAACCTTGCTTGTGGATAACTCAAGACATATGTACCCTTTGTGTTGTAAGCGGTAGCCTATAAATACACAAGTTGCACTCCTTGGCTGCAGTTTATGATCAGTATAAGGCCTCAGCCATGGGTAGCACACACAGCCAAACACCCTCAAGTAAGAATAATCTGGTTGTCTTTTGAATAAAGTTTCATATGGTGAAATATTTCCAATTGACTTGGTAGGCAACCTATTTATTGTGTAATTAGCTGATGTGAAAGCATCCACCCAAAAAGATGCTGCTAGACCTGACTGAATTAAAAATGTCCTTCCAACATCCACTATATGTCTATGCTTAGACTCTGCAACTCCATTTTGCTCTGGAGTATGTGGACAGGATATTTCATGAACTATACCATTGCTTGATAAAAAACCAGTTAATTCCTTGTGTAAAAACTCACCTCCTCCATCTGTTCTGACCACAAGAATAGAGTGACCAAACTGCTTTTCCACTTGAACCTTGAACTTGTAGAAAATAGACTTGAAATCTGTCTTTTCATACAAAGGGTAAATCCAGCAAAATTTTGTAAAATCATCTATTATATTGACATAATACCTAAATCCTGAATTGGATTTTACAGGACTTGGCCCCCAAAGGTCAAAATGTAACAGCTCCAGAGGCTTAGTACATTTATGTGTAGATGATGAAAAAGACAGTTTATGACTTCTCCCTAACTGACAGTCATGACAAAAGATGGGAGTTTTTATTACATTAGGCATTGACATGATATTGCAAACAGTTTTCATAGTAGAATATGTAGGATGAGCTAATCTCCTATGTAGAACTTCAGCTGATATAGTTGAAACAGAAGCATAAGCTGTAGCTGTTGGTGCAGTAAAATAACTTCTTGTTGTAGAGCTGAGTGAAGTCTTTGAGTTAAAATGGATTGGGTAAAGTCCATTAAGCTGTGGGCCTTGCAAAACTATCCTCCCAGTTGACAAATCCTTCACAGTAAATCCCTTAGAATCAAGAGTGATTGAACAATTATTGTCACTAATGAATCTATGAACTGACAAAAGATTCTGAGATGCTTTGGGAACAACCAGAACATTATTAAAAATGAAAATCTTGAGAAGAAGTAGACTTAATTGTACAACCAGAATGAGAAATTAGCATACCTTCTCCATTAGCAGCTTGGATTTCATCTGATCCTTCATAAGCAGAAGCATACTCCAATTCAGCCTCATCAGATGTTATGTGAATGTTAGCACCAGAATCAGCATACCATGAATTGGTGCCAAAAATGTTAGCTGAAGCCATCATAGCAGCAAGATTCTTTGGAGTATGAACATTTTGATAAGCCATATTGAGTCTGTTGCTGCAAGCTAAAGCTCCATGTCCAGTTTTACCACATATTTGACATGGCATTGCATCAGGAGTGTATGTAGAGTACTGAAAAGTGGATGGTGGCCTGACAGATACTGGTTGTGATGGTGTGTGATGTAAACCAGGTGACCTCATAGGTTGTGCAGCAGGATTCATGCCTCTAACATAATTAAAACCACTTGATCTACCTCCTCGAGAATAAGTACCAGGTCTAGGAGAATATCCTCTAATACCTCCATTAGGTCTAGGAATGTGAGCAGCAAAAGCCCTTGAAGTAGATTCAGTCACCAAAGTCTTGTTTCTTTCACAAATAGCCACATCTTCACTCAACAAACTATTGTGTAATTCTATGAATGTAACTCTAGGTGTTTTGTGTCTCATAGTTGTAATAAAGGGAATTAAATCAGAATTCAAGGCTCTAAGAGTAATAGCAACTAATTCCCAATCAGACACAAAATCTCCTGAAGCAGTCAATTGATCTGCTAATAGTTTAATTTCTTTAAGCAAAACAGGAGTGGACTTATCACCTTGAGTCATAGCCATTAGCTTTGTTCTGAGATGTAGTGCATGTGTATCTGAAGAGCTCCCAAATCTTTCTTCTATGCTGGTCCATAATTGATGTGATGTAGTCGATCTTGAAAAATAAGGAAGAACTGCATCTGATATGATTCCATTTAGCCACATGAGAATCGTAGCATCTTCATCAAGCCATTCAGTATACAAAGGATTAACAACTCCACTATTCTGATTTCTTTGTGAAGTAAATTGTGGAGGACATGGATAAGAACCATCAAGATATTTGCGCAATCGATATATTTGTATTACTGGATCTAAGATGTTTTTCCAAGTGATAAAGTTGTCTTCATTAAGTTTGAAATGAACTAGATTATTCAGATAATTAGAGGAAAGAGTTGAGAAGGAATTTGCAGTTGGATTTTCGTAATCAGCCATGGAAACAGAAGGAAATTCTTGAATCATAAACTAAGTAATCGAAAAAGTAAAAGAAGATTTGCCGAAACGAAACAGAAGACAGCGGAATTGAAATGAAAAAAGATCGAACCTAAGAACAGATTTGTTCTTAGTCTGATACCATACTATAATCACTACAAGTGATAATCAAAAGATAAAGATGAAATGAATTGAAAATCAAGAATCCATTAATGGAGTTACAGAGAGTAAAGAACACTGAGAGGATAAGAACCCTCGACAACACACACAGACAGAAAACGGAAAACAAATATAAAACAGAATAAACTGTACGATCATGACAGCTGTAGAGAGACAGGCTGGACGACAGGTTGGACTGGCTCGACCAATCACGAAGAAGCATACAGATCACCAGGATGGACAGTTCTGAACCATTGATAAGAAGAAGGATGAGTGGTTCTGATCTAACCACTATTAAATTGAACTTGCACTTTGTTTAGTTACTTGGCATTCTAGCTAGAATTTTTAGATTTCTCGTTATTCACATCTCAAATAGTGTCGACTGAATGGCTTATGATTTGTGCATTGTTTTTAGGACCTTTGTCAACCGCAGTTAAGAAATGGAGGGCTCTCCACTGGTGATGTTGCAGCTAGCCCAATATAAGACACAATCATTGATGTCAAAATTGACACAGAATCAAATGTGGGTAACTTACCTTTGTAATGTGCATTACTTACAGTTTTGAACTTTCCATGTTTCTTTTCTTGTAAAAGTTTCGTAGTTTCTAACCATAACATTAATCTTTTATTGTTGATCTGACAAATTTTGACACCCTGGCATTATTGGAGATTATGCCTGCAGCAAAAGCGATTGCATCATTTAAACTGTCCAAGGATGCTTTATGTAAGCTGTCCAACTATAACTCTGGCAGGGTACCAAATTACTTTTCTTTTAATTCATAGTCTCAAAATTTTGTAGTTGTAGTTATTATCTGATATACTTGGGTGTCGTGTATTTTTGTGTCGTGACCGTTTCTGTACGAGTAGAAAATCTGCATAGGTACATAAGGTACCAGATCCATCAGATCTAATCATACATACAGTAACTTTAAACAAGATTCAATGGTGCGAGGACCATAAGAACAATACCGAAGGTATAAGAACAAACAGTAATCAAAGGCTAAATGTATAAAGAATCAAATGTATTTCAATGTTGAGACTACATGGATTATAACCCTAAGGAGGTAGAGGAGATACAGACCTAATCCCACTCTTGCCGATTAGGTTCTACCCAAAAGAATCCAACCCTTACAATGTTCTCTAAGCTCTCCTTATATAGGCCGAGCTTGGGTGGTTTACAGCTAATAAGACAAAAGACTCAATCGTGGTGGTGTCAGTCCTTGTCGAGTAAGGCGGTTTATTCGGCGGTGCTCCGAGGTTGACTCTAGGTCTTCGGTCCTTCGGTGCGGTCAGAATCCCTTCCTTCCGAGTCTTCACTTCGTTCGCGTTTGGTCTTGTTCCTCTTTGGTTTTACCCGAGGCCTCGATGTCGGTTCTCTTGGAGTGGTTAGGCTTCTTAGATGCGAGACACGTGTCCCGAGGGGTTTTACCCTCCACAGTTTGCCTCTTTCCTTTCCTTGTATCGAAGATGCGAGGAGAGGAAATTTCTCTTTTTGCCACCTCCTTGTCAAGTATCTCCACTACTTGCTAGGTGCAAGTTTTTCGACACGTTCTCCTAAGCTCGCGGCTTTTTACCTTCTGACTGGTAGCGCCGGTTTCTCTCACTATTTAAGTTTTGGTTCTCCCTCTAAAAATATTTAGCCCTTTCGTATTCACCTTTCTTGGCGTCGGCGTTCTTCTTCCGTGGAACCTCTTCAATTTGCATCTTCACATCAGGTGAACTAATCGTTATTTTCTCCTTGACCCATTGTTTTAATCTTCCTTTTCTTCCATAAAGTTGATTTCTTTGGGATATTCCCTTCCTCCCTCTCTCTATTTTCAAGTTGCCTCTGCTACTTTCGTCCACCGGCGATATTGCCTTTTCCTATCTGCGTCTTGTTTCCCTATGTTGTCTTTTTCTATGGTTGAGGCCCTTTCTTTAAAGATAAATGGTGTGGATCCTGATGGAAGGGGCTTTCATATTGAGTCCATCGATTCTCCCAGATTGACTCCAGAACTGGTCGAGGAGTATCAATGCAGCGAGGACACACTTTTGGTGACGTTTCATCAAATGTCTGCAGGGTTGCTTCTTCCCCTTTACGAGTCTTCGAATCCTTTGTTCTCTTCCTAAGCCCCGAGGAGTGATGCAACTCACTTGCAGCTCTATTTACCTTATTAATCAGCGGGTTCTTAATTCTGAGAATAATTCCCCTGCCGGATCCACAGCGAAGTTCTATTTTACAGCCAAGAATTTCTTTAGACACTACGAACCCTTTTTAACCCTAGACAACGAGCTAGCTCCCTGGGGGGTTAGCTTTCGAACTGTGGAAGGCAGCGAGAATATCCTCCCCGAATCCTTGAAATATTCAATGGACGAAGATTGGTATTCGGAGCCTATACTCCTCAAAGGCCCCATACTCCGAGGCTGGAAGGACTCTGGCCGGTTCTTCTTTCGGACCGAGTTTGATGCAGGTCATGAGTTTAAGACGTAACACTTGTTCTCCATTCATTTTTCTGACGAGGATAAAGGGTTATCTCGCTCGTTTTTGGGAAAGGGCAAGGGCGTTATCGTGGAGCCCTCGGGCATCCTAAAGCGTCCTCGGTCTGATGAGGAGACTATGCAGCAGGAAACAAATACTTTCTTTTCGTTCCTTTCTGAAGTATTCATACTTGCCTCTGTTTGTTTTCTGAGAAAGACGGATCCTTATCTGTAGGGATAGCCTTTAGGTGCCCTAAACCTTAGTCGTGGTCTGATGAACTTTGACTATGGGGGGAATTCCGGAGTTTCTCGGCCGCTTAAAAAATCTGTGTTGCAAACAATTCTTAAAGGAGTTCAAACTGGACGTCGCCGGGCTGCTACAGGACCTCCGAAGGAGACTACCAGTGTTGGTAGGGAAATGTCAGCATCGAAGGCCACTGAAGTGGTTATCAAAGAGGTGGGTTCCGCAAGCCCTCGGATTACCTTGCCTTCTACCACCAGTGGTGCCACTGCCTCGGCTATAGTAGTTCATACAGCTGCGAAGGCTAGTGCTGCTTCGGATGTTGTTCTTTCAAATTTCTCTACGTCGAGAGCTGCCCTTGGTGCCTCTACCTCAGCGATGGTAATTTATATGAATGCTATTGGTGAGCCTTCTACTCTTGCGTCAGAAAAAATTGTTACACCAGCGGACCTCCTTGTTCCCCAAGAGGATGGTTCATATGTTAAGATGGACTCTTCTAAAGAACTCGTCGCCAGCTTTCCACGAAGTTCGAGGTTTCCGCCTGCTTCGAGTTACGCTAGTAGATATAGACAATCATATACTGCCTAGAGGTTTAAAGAGGTCTTGTTTGAAAATTATAACCCCAGCGAGTTTACTGCCGAGGTTTCAACTCGTTTTGAAGCCCATACCTCGGATCCCGCAGAGCAGCCTTTAGATCCGGATTTCTGCAAGAAGCTGGGTGATCTCTTCGGAGGTGATTGTCCCAGGGCCGAATATAATCTTCGCCATCCTCCCTTATCCTATTAAGAGAGTTTGTAGATTCTTCAGGCGGTGAGTTGTGCCTTTATTGCCCGTGCCGATGCCGCCAAAGCATTTTGGTAATCTGTCTACTTACAGTCTCTGCTTCTTTTTGCTAGGGCGACTACCATGCCTCTGGTCTCCTGGCTCATAACTTTGATCAAGATGGTGAGGCCGAGTATCATGAGCGAGAGTTTCATCGGATGCAAGAGGAACTGACACAGGAGAAAGTTCGCAGTGCTGAGGCGAAAAAACAATCGATATGTAAGCCCCTTAATTCATTTGTTGTTTTAGGTACATCTGTTTTTTGCAGCGTTGCTAAGAACAGATTTGCTGCTTTCTTTTGAAAAGGCGAGCTGGAAAAGCTCGAGAGAAAACTTCAAGAGGCCAGATTGGCTATTGATCGACTTCGAGAGGGTCGACAATCGTCTCAGATTGCCTCAAGTAGCGAGGGCTATCGAAGTGATAGTGATAGGTTGTTGGAGGAAAGGGATAGGGCTTTAGAAGATGTGAATTATTACAGAGCGAGAAGACAAGAGGCCGAAAGTCTTTTCGTAGAAGAGAGAAAAAGAGGGGATCAAGCTGAACGCCTTCTCGAGGAGATTAGAAATAAAAACACGTTGCTGTCCCGAGAGAATCATTTTTTCCAACTAGATGTGGATCGACTGATACAAGAGCGAGACGTAGCTCGCTCGGAGAGGTCGGTCAGTGCCTCTGGTAGGGTTCTGATTGAAAGGTTAGAGGAGAACATCAGAAGTTTGAAGGTGCAGCTGTCTACTCATAAGAATGTCAATAAGGACTTGGGTACTAAAAATGATCTTCTAGAAAGGAGTTGTAATGATATATGCCGAGAACTTTCTTTGGCAAATACATCGAAGGACTACTTGGCTCGTCTTATTGATGAGTACCGGATAGAGTTAGCTAGAAGCGGGGTCGTTTCTTCCGAAGATGTTAGGAAGAATGCCTCGGTGCCTCGTTTCACTAATCAGCACGAGGTTTCTGAGTATATGATTTTCAAAGAGAGTAGGGAGCTAAACCTACTTTTCCTGTTTTCCAACTCCTTTCAGACCCCTGAGCGAGTTTTGTTGTCCTATCATTCTTATGTTTTGTTTTGTGTTTTTAGGCATCGAAGCCAATTTGAAGAAGCAGGTTGCTGACGCCGAGGCGGCAAGGGACGATGCCTCAAGTCAGCTGGTGACTGAATCCGAACGGAAGTTGGAGGCTGAAAACAAGGTTATAAAGCAGTTGACCCGAGAGCTATCCGAAGAACGCCATCGTCGTTCTGCTGATTCGGTTAGGTTTTCTCAAGAACTTGAGCTTGAACGCAAGCTTCGTTCTGAAGAAGCGACAAATCATGCTGAACTGCTATCCAAGGAACGGGAACTTCGCCTTGAATGTCAGGTAAACGTGAGGGGCATGGTGACCGGTTTTTCCCTTGTGCACCATGAGTTAATACATGGTCAAGTTGTGGAAGAACTTCTTTCCCGATCTGCTTTAACTACTGCCTTTGCTACCAGCATGACCTGCCGAAAGCATGGTCGCTCTCTTTTCAGGACCATTGGTATTGAACCTCCTACTTATGGCCCTATTGGTGCACGCGACTCGGATGCTGTATCTCCTATCGATAAGTACTTACTCCCTCAGGAGGTGTATGTAGCCTTAGCTAGGAATGGGCTTCGGAAGAGGGGCTTGCTGGAGAAGTTTTTGAAGGGGCCTGGTGATGATGACGACGATGATGATTCTAAAGGTGGTGATTCTGGGAATCTTGGCGATGCTGCCGAAGGCACCCATGATGGTCCAGGCGAATCCGATCATGGTCCCGAGGAGGGTCCTAAAGATGGTGCCGATTGTTCAAAGGATAGCTCTAAGCATAATGCTGAGGAAAAGACTGTTGGTATGGTGGGTAGTACTTCCCGAAGTCGTGACGATTCCATTGAGTGTGCTGCTCGAACTCCAGGTACTGCCTTTAGTAAGGGGAGACATTACTTGTTTCAAGAACCAGCTTTGGCGTATAGTGAAGGGGAAAGCGAGGAAGAAATTGATGAAGAGATTGATTCGCATGATTGCCGAGCCCCAGGTGCTATATTTGATAAAGGGGGTCATTATTTATTTCAAGAGCCTTCTCGGGAATATAGTGACGAAGAAAGTGAGGAGGAAATCGCCAATGCT
>JAJJMA010031922.1:2661-19371 GCA_023529015.1 Papaver nudicaule
CCACATCACCTAGATCAGCCTTAACGAACCTAAATATAATATGGAAGGGCCACTCCATTCATTGCCAATTGGTTTTGAGTTGGATGCCCGCAGATTTTAACAAAAGAATCACTGACTCTTGCGGTTGATTCCAGTTCAACCAGATTGCACTTAATGAAACAACGCAGTTGTGCTCAATCAAAGGGCACTACGAACCAACACCATCAGATCAGAAAATGATCCTTGATATAGGTGCTGGTTGATTTAGATGCTTGGAATATATTTGTCTACACCCTTTGGAAGAATACTGCAACCAAACTAATTGGCTCCTCGGACCCTACTCGGTCAAAGAGCGAGGAGCGAAACTCGGGGAAGAACTCGGAAAAACTTGGTCGAATTAATATGCCATATACTTAATTAAAATTATAACATTTTCAATAATAATAAGCAACAACAATACCATTAAATCTAAACTAGATGGTCGCTCAAAACCACAATGAAGGCTGACCGAATTCGATTTCAGTAAATGAATTCGTTTTATTTGGATTTTTTTTTTTTGCATTAATAATAGTTGGGTGTTGGCATTACTTGTTTATCAGAGCAAATTTTTTTAATAAAAAACAATCAATTGGGGGGCACAATTGACCGAATTGAGGTGAAATTAAAAATTCGAATTCCTTCCAACTGGATCCTTTTTTTTTTTTTTGCTTGAACAATAATTTGGGATTAGTATTACTTGATTATCAAAAAAAAAATTGGAAAAAAACAAAGAATTGAGGTTCAATTTAGCTAAATTGAGGTTCAATTCAGCTAAATTGAGGTGAAATTGACTATTGATTTCAATTTTGAGTTGCTTACAATTTACATTTAAGTGTCAATAAGAGGTCCTCCCTCCCTTCGGGCCCTCTGATCGGTCGGCCCAATAAGTTCAACATACAAGTTCATTCCAAGTCCAAACAAAATAAAATAGTAGAATTTAATATGTAATCAGACTCTGTCGAATACTTGGTGATTCATTTTGGTCGAAACTCGGAAAAACTCGGTGGATTTGGCCGAAGAATTCCGTAAAAATCGAACTCGGCGAAGAATAGTTAAACCCCTCGACCAAATAGCGATTAGCGAGTATTCACAAGTAACTTGGCCGAATCAGCGGAGTTTAACTACATTGAGTGCAACCAATTTTTCTTGCGCATCACGTCTAATCCTAGAATCTGGTTAGCTAGGGGATCATTTCATAAAACTGAAATGTGCAAAAGGACATTTTTATCCAAAAAAATTGACCCAGTTGAGTCAGATCTGACTCGAAAAACAAACATATTTTCTGAAAAGTATGATCTAAGTGAGTCAGATCTAGTTGAGTCAATGATATCGTGTCAGACTCAGTCGAATCAAATTCAGTCGAGTCAGACTCGGTCAGAAAAAACAAACACAGTTAACCTTTGAAAAGTTTTGTATTGACTCAACAATATTATTTTCTTCCAAGTTTGTCTTCCAAGTCAATGGAGCGTTGACATAACCTTACGGTCGGTAGTTATCGAATTTGAGGACTTATATTATTTTCTTGACAGTCAAAATTCTTCTTTTGGACGTTTTGCCCTAAATTGAAGCGTTACTGTCACTCCACCGGCAGAAACCATCTCATCAAAGACGAAATTCTGAATAGCAAGACAGTCCAAGGTTTCTTTCTTTCTTTCTTGTGATTTTGTTACCAATTTTGCATGCTGCTTTGTTTCTAACGATTTTAGCAGACAAAAACCCTAACCTAGATTTCTTTCTTTGCAAACTCTTAATTTAGTTCGAAGCCAGGTAGTTGATTCCTATAATCATCCACATAATTTGGCCTATAAAACTTCTAAACAGAATTCTGCAACAAAAATCTTAGGGTTTGTAAAGATTAGGTCAATCAATTTCTATAACACCTTTTTTTTTTTTTATAGGTAATAAAGAATTTGATGTTGACGAGTTTCGAACTCAGGTCACTGGTATCATCACCAGTGACTTTCGCCCATAACACCTTTTACTGCCCTAAATAACACCATTCTAATCTATTGTAGGCTTTCGGTTTCTTAAGTTCAGGAAATTCGCATATACATATACACATAGATACAAGGGTTGAGGGAGGCTGAAATATTAAGAAGAATGTATTCAGAAGACGAGTACATGAGTGATGATGACAGTGATGAAGAGATACTTGGTTATAGTGAATATAGTGATGATGGTATTACTTCTGAAGATGATGAGTATGAAGACGATCTTCCTGAAGAAGACATTTCGGATAAACGTAACGAGCAGCATCAAGACATTACTCAGGTATCTGATACTCTTTCCATTCCGAGAGCATGGGCTAGGATTTTGCTACGATACTATAACTGGGACGTTGCTAAAGCGCAGGACGCATGGCTTGAAGATGAAGAAAAAGTTCGCAAGGATGTTGGGTTGGTAGAGAATCAAGTGGAAGTTCCGATCAGAAACCCCGAGAGTACAACCAAGTGCCGGGTCTGTTTAGACGATTTCCCTCTCAATGTTATGTGTGCTGCTACTTGTGGTCATCTGTTTTGCAATTTGTGTTGGACACAATTGGTTACCATAAAAATTACATGTCCTGATCCATCTTGTGCTGTCGGTGAAGATATGGTTACTGAATTGGTCCCTGACGAAAACAAGGAGAAGGATTCTCGTTACCTTGATAGATTTAACGTCGAAGATAAGAAACAAATCAAACGCTGCCCCGCTCCAGGCTGTGAGTTTTCTGTTGAATTCGTTGTCTGCAGTTCAAGTTACGATGTTGTTTGCCGTTGCGGACATGGATTTTGCTGGAATTGTCTTGAGGATGCACATCGTCCAGTGGACTGCGGCACTGTGCACAAGTGGTCCGTGAAGAATAATGCTGAGTCTGAAAGTATAGCCTGGATATTAGCTAACTGCAAATCTTGTCCAAAGTGCAGACAACCAATTCAGAAAGACGAGGGGTGTATGCGTATGACATGCTCTTGCCGATTTCAGTTCTGCTGGGTCTGCCTTGGAAATTGGTCAACTCATGGGAATTACGGTTCCCAGTGTAATGTCTATGAGAGAGCAAAAGCAGAGGGACGTTATGATGTGGTTGAAGAAATTAAAAAGAAGGTTAGATATTACTCAGATACATATACTTTTTTCTACGGAAGATTTATAGGAAACCATAAGTCATGGCTAAAGGCAGTTGGAAGGTTGCAGGAAACGAAAGTTTACGACTTTGCCAAGCTTAGTGACAGGTATAGCTTGACTATCAAGCAGCTCGAGTTTATTACATATGCTTGGCTACAGATCATCGAAGGCAGGCGTGTTCTAAAGTGGACATCTGCCTATGGATATTATTTACCTTCAAGTGATCATTCAAAGCAAAAGTTGTTTGGGTGTTTGCAAGACGAAGCCGAGTCTTGGTTGGAAAGGCTCCAGCGATGTGCAGAAGTAGAATTACAAACATATCTATATCTCAAGGAAGATGATGCACCCGAAAAATTCAACTCTTTCCGCTTGAAGCTACTTGAACTGACAAAGTTCACAGGGACTTGTTTGGAAAACCTGATTCGTGCTGTAGAGAATGGTCTTCCAGATGTAGACTCACAGTAAGGGTCTGCGGCCTTAATTTTTCAAAGGAATCAAAAGACAGGAGCGGCAGGAGACTTAAGGGAATAAATGACAACTTAGTAAGTCGGATGATGGTATGAAATTTTGTTGGGTAGTTTCAGTACATGAATTTTAGTTTTAAGTGCAGTGCTGGTAGTTGTTTTAGCTTAATTTTCTACTTTATTTTGTTTTAGCTCGACACCATTGCATATGCGTAGAGTACACATAGCTTGTTTGACTTGTTTCTGAGATTAACTAAGGCAATGTATATGTTGGTTTAGAGTTTCAAATGTGAAAAATTAACAACTGCCTGGCCTGGTAATGGAAAGAAAGATCACTCATATTTGTGGTATAGAATTATTGTTTGGATTTGAAGGGTTTTATAAATAGTCATTTCTTTCGATATTAAAGGATTATCTTTGTTTAGCTCATCTTAGATTTGGCTCATTTTTATCAAATTGAGTTGGTTGTTTGTGCCATTGCTGGCTTAATCAAGTCTTATAGAGGAGTTGTTATTCGTATTTTCTCCTGAGTCAGAGTGTATCCTTAAGCATCACCAACGATCCTCTTGCTCTTGTACTACTCAAGAATATGAAAAAGAATAGCAAATCGAACATCTGAATTACTTTCATGCGAGAGCCATGTAACATGGACCATGTTTATGTTTTAACGAATTCTTAGAAGCAGAAGCAGTACTGAAGTAGCTAGGCTAGTTTTCTTCCTACCACCACCACTACTAATCCTGCCATAATTCAAGTTGGTTTGTTTGGGAGTATGTGTTCTCTGTAATCAGACAACCATTCTTAGTGGTGCTTCTGGTAATGGTATTTCCTCTTTACTAAACCAATGAAGATTTCATTAAAAAGCATCTTATGCACATTACTTGCCTCATTTATCTGATCCTAATGTATATAGAACGATCGACTATTTCAAAATCGTGAACGGATTTTTGAATCGCGTCAGTTCTTATTAACTTGTAGTGGTCATTAGCAGGATCATAATCAAGCACACTTGTGAACATGTTCGGTCAACTAAACACCAAAAAGAACTCCAGTTAGGAAAGTTTTATATGTCCTGTGATACTGCATTACCTCAAAATTATTTCCTAAAATAACACCAATCCGAGGTTTAGTAGGGTTTGGTTTCGCATGTATATATATAAATATCTGTTGGTAGATGCATAGATTACACAGCATTGAGATTTGAGAGAAGTTTAAAAAGAATGGATACAGAAGATGAGCACAAGAGTGTTGATGTTGATACAGAGAACTTCGATGATTATAGTGATGGTACTGCTTCTGAATATGAGGAGGAGGAGATGATTGTAGATTCTGATCAGGAGGATTTCGGAGGTGATCATCCGGAGGAAAGGTATACTGATCTAATACAGCAAGCAGATATTACTCAGGTATCTAATTCTCTGTCGATTCCGAGAGTATACGCTACCGAGTTGCTGCGACACTACAACTGGGATGTTATAAAAGCGCAGGATGAATGGTTTGCAGACGAGGAAAAAGTTCGCAAGGATGTGGGATTGTTAGAGCAAGTGGAAGAGGAAGTTCCGAATCAAGACACCGAGAATACATCCAAGTGCCGGAACTGCTTAGAGGAGTTCCCATGCGATGTCATGTGCGCTGCTCAGACTTGCGGTCATCTCTTTTGTAATTTGTGTTGGACAAAATTCGTGAATAGTGACGGACCTGGGAGTTTGATGTTGGGATGTCCTGATCCATCTTGTGTTGTTGGTGGAGAAAAGGTTAATAAATCTGTTTCTGACGAAGACAGGAAGAAGTATTCTCGTCACTTTTATTGTACGTACGACGAAGATAGGAAAAGGACCAAACAGTGTCCTCGTCCGGGCTGTGAGTTTGCTGTTGAATTCGTTGTCGGCAGTTCAAGCTACGATGTTGTTTGCGACTGCGGACATAGCTTTTGCTGGAACTGTGTTCAGGATGCACATCGTCCAGTGGACTGCGATACCATGCACCAGTGGGGGCTGAAGAAGACTGCTGAGTTTGAGAATGTGATTTGGATATTAGCCAACTCCAAATCTTGTCCAAAGTGCGGACACCCAATTGAGAAAACCGAGGGGTGTCTGGATATGGCATGTCGTTGCGGATTTGTATTCTGCTGGCTTTGCCTTGGTGATTGGTCAATTCATGGGCAGCATACAGGTGGTCTTACTAAATGTAATATCTACGAGGAAGCAAAAGCAGAGGGACGGTATGTCGAGGAAGAAAAGATTAAGAAAAAGGCTCAAGATTACTTGGATAGGTATAATCTTTACTACAAAAGATTTGCAGAACAAGAGAAGTCAAGGCTATGGGCAAGTGAGCGCTTGCAGAAATTGCGATCTACAGATTTAGCAAAGCTTAGTTACACATATGCCTTACCTTATTCACACCTTGAGTGTATTACAGATGCTTGGCTACAGATCATCGAATGCAGGCGTGTTCTGAAATGGAGTTATGCCTATGGATATTTCTTACCCGAGCATGAAAAGGGAAAGGCAGCGTTCTTAGAGTATTTGCAAGGTGAAGCAGAGTCTGGGTTGGAAAGCCTCCGTCGATGTGCACAAGTGGAATTCCAAACATATCTTAGGGAATATTATTATGCAGTGCCCATAGAGAACTTCAAATGTTTCCTTGTAAAGCTAGTGGATCTGACCAGTATCACAAAGAGATACTTTCAGAACCTGGTTCGTTCTCTAGAGAATGGTCTTTCAGAAGTACAAAGCTAGTTAGTCTAGACTAACGGTAAGGTATCTGCGGCAAGCCAAACAGGCTCATATTTTCAAGTTACAAGTTAGTGCCGATGGGTAGTTTGATATAGCTGACAGGATTTTAGGATTACTCTTTGAGTTTGCGATGTCTTTGTTTCATTCAGTACGTCTAGGAGGTGTAGTGAATCGTAGTGGATATGTATCGATCCGTTGTTATTTAGGCTTAGTCTTATGGTGTCAAGATTGGCTACTACTTCCACCAAAAGCGTGGTGTATTCTAGTAGTACTACTTCTCTCTCCTAGCATTTGGTAGTAGCTCAAGTAGAAGCTATATTGATGCGCTGAACGGTTCAGCGCTGAACGGTTGAGCGTCCAATAACTTTTTCGAGTTTGATCTTGTTTTTCATACACCCAGTTGACACCTTCAGCAATATATTGTGTTTCTAACTCTGTTTTTTCACACTCACGTTACACCACCAATCTACAAACACCGGTTATGCAAAAATGAACAAATTTCATACCAAAAATTCAGAAAACAAATACAAGTTGCACCATATGTAAATCAAAAGTTCTAAATATCAATTCACTTGGAAATTTTGTTCACATCTCATCCAAAGAGTATCAAACTAAGATAATATAAAACATCAATTTCATCAAAATACAATCAAAATAAAAAATCAAGTAAAATAAAACCCTAATGTTTAAACATCATACCTTTAGTGAAAATTGTGAGTGAAAATGAGTGAAACTTGGGGCAAATGATAGATAATTGAATGTAGAACAAACTCACGGAGGGAATCAACGAAAAATAATCTACACCCGGAGATCTTGAGTACGCATTATAGGGTTTGGGTGGAGAAGAAGAGAAGAAGAAGAGAAAATGGGGGAGAAATGGCTCCTGTCGATTATTTGTAGCAGAATTCTTCAGCGCTGAACCGTTCAGCGCTTTGACCTGGTGTTGACGGTCAAGCGCTGAACCATTCAGCGTTATTCCGTCCAATCTCTCCAAACCATAAGGCCACCCCTACCCTGCTATCTGACGTGGCTGTCCAATCAAGTATACTAGATTGGACACCATAAGACTAAGCCTTACTAGCATCTAAGTAGTATCATTGAGTCATAAGAACAGCCGAGCGACACTCTTTATGTAGAGGGTAAAACCCCGCGGGACACGTGTTTCGCATCTAAGAAGCCTAACCACCCCAGAAGATCGGCAGCGAAGCCTCGGACTGAACCAAAGAGGAAGAGAGACCACACGCGGACGAAGTGGAGACTCGGAAGAAAAGGACTCGGACCGCACCGAAGGACCGAAGCCTCCGAGTCAGCTTCGGAGCGCCACCGAATAAACCGCCTTACTCGACAAGGACTGACACCACCACGATCGAGTCATTTGTCTTATTAGCTGTAAACCACCCAAGCTTGGCCTATATAAGGCGAGCTTGGAAAACATTGTAAGGGTTGGATTCTTTTTGGGTAGAACCTAAGCGGCAAGAGTGGGATTAGGTCTGTATCTCCTCTAGCTTCTTAGGGTTATATTCCATGTAGCTACAACATTAAAATACATTCAAGTCTTTATACATTTTAACCGGTAATTATTGTTGTTCTTATATCTTCGGTGTAGTTCTTACGGTCCTCACACCGTTGAATCTTTCTTGAATTAATTTTCTATGTATGAGTAGATCTGATGGATATGGTATCTTGAGTACCTATGCAGATTTTCTACTCGTACACTTTATGCCGGACGACACAAGTTGTGCCGCTCAGTAGAAGAAAAAATTAAATAAAAATTAGAAGAAATGAGTTTTAATATTTTGTATTTTTAAATGTTTTTTTTTAATTACTTAGCGGCACAAGATATACCGAGTTGTGCCGCTCCACTATTTCAATGCCACCTTACATCATTTTATCATAGCGGTGAAACCACTCTGTCCATCCACACAAACACTAAAAACTTATCATATCCATAGGAACGGCCCTTAATGAGATATACTAGGGGAGGTCCAAGTCCAATAGTCTATGATAGTCAAAGGAGGGTTTTGGGGCTTTTAGTATATTCCTCAGTCCACCTACCCTGAGAATTCTTCTTCTTCTGAAGACGCTCTGCCCTAAAATGAAGCGTTACTGTCACAAGAAGAAACCATCTCATCACAGGCGAAATTCTGAAGCAAGATAATCCCAGGTTTCTTTCTTTCGTTCTTGTGATTTTCATGACATTTCTTCTGCTCTTTTTCTTACAATTTTTAGCAAAATTAAATATCTAGGGTTTCTGTAACCTACATTTTATTTCTTCCCAAACTCTTAATTTAGTTCGAAATCAGGTAGTAGATTACTAATCATCCGCAATTTCGCCAATAAAAACCTTAGAAACCATTTGATTTTGAGAATTCTGAAACAAAAATTGTAGGGTTTGTAAAATTAGGTTAAGCAATTTGTTGATTTTGAATCACCCTTTACTGCCCACAATAACAATCAGGTTAAGCAATTTCTTGATTTTGAATCACCCTTTTACTGCGTAGATACACGACTAAAGATTAAGCAGAATGGATTCAGAAGATGAGTACACGAGTGACGACAGTGAGTATAGTGATGCTTCTGGAGATGATGAGTATGAAGATGATCTTCCAGAAGAAAATGTTTCAGAAAATCGCAATGTACGACAACAAGACATTACTCAGGTATCTGATACTCTTTCGATTCCAAGAGTATGGGCTACCATCTTGCTACGGCACTACAACTGGGACGTTGCTCAAGCGCAGGACGCATGGTTTACAGACGAAGAAAAAGTTCGCAGGGATGTTGGGTTGGTAGAGGAACAAGTGGAAGATCCGATTCGAAAGACCGAGAGTACAACCAAGTGCAGGATCTGCTTAGGTGAGTTCCCTCGTGATGTTGTGTGTGCTTCTACGGCTTGTGGACATGTATTTTGTAATTTGTGTTGGACACGATATGTTAGCAAAGAGGTTGGGTGTTTGCGATGTCCTGATCCATCTTGTGCTGTTGGTGAAGATACGGTTAATGAATTGGTCTCTGATGAAGACAGAGAGAAGAATACATGTAACCTTTATAGGTCCTACACAAAACGGTGCCCTGCTCCAGGCTGTGAGTTTGCTGTTGAATTCATTGTTGGTAGTTCAAGTTACGATGTTGTTTGCCGTTGCGGACATAGCTTTTGCTGGAATTGTGCTGAGGATGCACATAGTCCGGTGGACTGTGATACTGTGCACAAGTGGGCTGTGAAGAATAGTGCCGAGTCTGCAAACATAACTTGGATATTGGCTAACTGCAGAGCTTGTCCACAGTGCGGACAACCAATTGAGAAAAACGAGGGGTGCGTGCGTATGACATGCTCTTGCAGATATCAGTTCTGCTGGGTCTGCCTTGGTTATTGGTTAACTCATCCGAAGAATGCAGGTGGTAATTCCAAGTGCTGTGTCTATGAGAAAGCAAAAGCAGAGGGAAGTTATGACGAGGTTAGGGAAATGAAAAAACAGGCTAGAGATTACTCACATAGTTATACTTTTTACTATGGAAGATTTTCTGAAAACCACAAGTTACGGCTGAAGGCAGTTGAAAGGTTGCAGAAAATGAAAGTTCACGATTTAGCGAAGCTTAGTAACAGTTATAGCTTGACCGAAAAACAGCTCGAGTCTATTACAGATGCTTGGCTACAGATCATCGAATGCAGGCGTGTTTTGAAGTGGACTTCTGCCTATGGATATTACTTACCTACATGTGAGCATAGAGAGGAAACTTCGTTTCGGTGTCTGCATTTTGAAGCCGAGACTTGGGTGGAAAGGCTCCATCGATGTGTAGAAGTGGAATTTGAAACATATCTCAAGGAAGCTGATGCACCCAAAAACTTCGACCCTTTCCATATAAAGCTACTTAAACTGACCGAATTCACAAGGACTTCTTTTGGAAAGCTGATTTGTGCTGTCGAGAATGGTACTCTTCCAGATGTAGACTCACAGCAAGGTGTCTGCGGCAAGATAAACAGGCTTAATTTTTCAATGGAGCCAAAGTCAGGAGTTCAGGAGACGCAAGGGAATTAACGCATGATAGTAAGTGTCGAATGATGGTGTAAAATTTCATTGGATAGTTGCACTATATTTTGTTTAGCTTAACTTTCTACTTATTTAGTTTTTAGCTTGACGCCTTTGCATATGCATAGAGTGCATAGCTTGATTAACTAAGAATCGTTTCTGAGATCAACTGAGCTGGTCACATATAAGGGAATGTGTATGTTGGTTTAGACTTTGAAATGTGAAAACTTAACAACTGCTTGGTAATGGAAAGATCACTCACCTTTTTCTTATTCGTGCTTTAAGAATGTTTGGGTTTCCAGAGTTTTATGTTTGCAGGCTATAAATGGTCATTTCCTTCGACATATAAGTTAGCTTGGTTTAGCTCATCATAGCTTTGGCTCACTTTTATCAAATTGAGTTGGTTGTTTGTACAATTGATGGTTTTAATCAAGTCTTTCACCTAGATTAAAGTTGTTAAGTGCTTGTGTTTTTCTCCCGAGTCACAGTATATCCGTCACTGACAACCTCTTGCCCCTGTAGTACATTTACTTTCAGTAGAAGCAGAAGCAGTGCTGAAGTAGCTTGGCTCTTTTTCTTCCTACACCAGAAAGAGCTCAATGAATGTTGACATGTAGTGCAACTATTTTTCAAAACATGAGCTCTATTGTGAAAAACATGACAATCAGAAGATTTCAAGGTATGTCTCATGTCTGATTGCATAAAAAGAAGGCCCTGACAAAACCAAGACAAAATGCTCATTGGTACTCTAAGAATCCGGTTATGCAAAATGCAATCCCAAATGGGACATGTATAAATTAATCGTCATCCAAGATAACAGTATGAACAAATCTCCATGGGAGTAATGAATTGTTGAGTTTATACCACTTTTTAATGAAATTAGGGTTAGAAAGAATTGAAAACCATAACTTCCAAACACACTTAAACATAAAGATTGCATTAAAAGGGAGACAAAGAAAGATTTCATACCTGTTGCAAATAGTCCCACCACATCACCTAATAGCGTGGATACGTAAAGTATACAAGTCTTGGTCAACCGTAACACTGCATCCCGATTTTCAAGGTGAGCTAGGCCCATGGACTTCAATGATACCGGCTCCTGGTTTGGGCTCTCCGGGCTGATATCTAGAACCCACCACCCACCTCCGCCCCCAGCGAAGGGTATTCTAGTCATTCAAACAAAGACATTATTGCAAGTATAAACAAGTTTCATTTCCTTCCATTTCTTGTTTCAAAAAAAAAAAAAAAAAAAATTCCTTCCATTTCTGCCGCCGCCTCTCTCTCACTCTCAGTCTCGATCTGGTCACTGAAATTGTAACAGAGAACATCTCCAGTATGAGGTATGATTTCATAAGCTCATCATGGTGTTTAATTTGTAAATTGTCTGAATGATTCAATTGGTTTTAGATTGTGTTTGATTTGTGCAATTTCTTTATTATTAGGGTTTTCAATTGTGGAAAAACCCTAATAATTAGGGTTTTCTGCAACTATATTAGTTGGTGTAGAGATTTTGTGATTTTTTTTTTTTGTTTGCATAAAAACCCCATGATTGTAACTCTGTGCAGGAAATTTAGCGTAAAATTCAGTCCACCGGTACAAATTCCATCACCAGTTTTCTCTGAAGCTCACTTAGTGATGGACATATTCTTGTCTAATAGGATATGCCAGACACTCCCTCCACGTTTAGTTGAATTCGATCCTACTGCGATCATACCGATTGAAAAGAATCTTATTCTGAAAACTGATGGTCACGAATTCGAAGTTAACGTGGCTGCAGCTCTGGAATCTAGATTTCTAAGGAATATTATAGAGTGTATGAAAAGGCGTTACAAAGATGATGTATTGAGGATTTCTCTGGATGGAAAGGTTTCTAGCCATGTGTTAGGCTTGATTGTTGAATTCTTTAAGAAGCATCACTTGAAGCGTGAAGAAGATTATCCTTCTTCAGATTCCGATCATTCTGCGGACGAGTCTGATGAACGTACTGAAATTACCCGTACACCTGACGTCTGGAGTGCTTATTATGGTGAGGAGGTCGATCAGCCTACCTTGTTAAAACTTATCTTGGTAAGGGGATGTTTTTTCCATCATGTTTTTGTAGGTCTCATTTGTTGTTCTGGACTTATGCCTGGGCGTTTTGTTTGTTATTTTACTTCTGTGTAGGCGGCAGACTTTTTGATGATAAGGAGCTTGTTGAACCTGACCTGCGACAAGGTTGCTGACATGATTAAGGGTAAGACAGTCAATGATATGCGTGAATTCTTCAAGCTCGAGAATGACCTCACCCCAGAAGAGGAGAAGAATTTCAAGCAATATGTTGGTATTACATGAATAACATATGGGTATTGTAGAGTAGTTTCTGGTGGTGCTCTATTTTGTTTTTTGAGGTGGTGTACGTAAGGTGGTGTATGTAAGGTTAGTCGGTCTGACAGACATCGATCAGAGGAGGTTAAGGTTAGTGTAGGTGGTAATGCTCTGGCATTTCTCCCTTCCATATTTGGCGGCTAATTCCATTTTTATACTAAAGCGTTCTGCAATGTCATCGTTTCCTCCATTTTGTTCTAATAGATCGTGGTTGTTTATATTTCTGAATCTGGATTGTTTATTCATGTTTTTATGGTAGTAAGTTGAAGTGCTGGTAGTAGTTTTAGCTTAACTTTCTACTTTATTTAATTTTTAGCTTGACAGCTTTGCATATGCATAGAGTGCATATAGCTTGATCAACTAAGAATTGTTGCTGAGATTAACTGAGGTGGTTACATACACAAGGTGTATGCTGGTTTAGCCTTTGAAATGTGAAAATTGAACAACTGCTTGGTAATGGAAAAGACCAGTCACCTTTTTCTTATTCGTGGTTTAAGAATGATGTTTGGGTTTCTAGAGTTTTATGTTTGCAGGCTATATATGGTCATTTCCTTTGACATTATAAATTAGCTTGGCTTAGCTTATCTTAGCTTTGGCTAACTTTTATCAAATTGAGTTGGTCTGAAACAAATATTCTTCCCGTTTTGGCTAACATTGAACTGTCTATCTTCGACAATTTCGAATTCAAGTTGTTTTACTCGCTTGTGGCAAGAAAATCCGTTATTAAATCGCGAGCCAGCTGCTAAATCGATCGACTCACAAGTTCAGCCCCGAGTCATAAGCCGGATAAATGGGTAGGAAGAAACTCGGGTGGGGTTTCGACCCAGATCTGGTTTACATTCCGGTCCTTGTATAAAATGGGTACGACCAGGCCACTTTGTGGGTGAGATGGTGTTTGGGGGCCCGTCGAGTTGAGGCCCGTGTAAGAGAGCCCCATTCTGGCCTGCCAATGAATCTTATCGGGTGGGGGTTTTGAGCCAAATCTGGTTTAGATTCTAGGTCGGTTGCGTCGGTACAATTGAGTCATGTTACTAGGGGGGAAGAAACCGATAATGAGGAGGGTGGAAATATACTTTTGGCACATTATGGATAAAGTGACTGAACAACTTTTATTATTGTGAAAGTGATGAAGTACAAAGATTGGCCAAGAAGGCCCGATATCTAGCAGTGGCTTAAGGAGAGTTTTAAGGAGTTTTAGTCTAGGAAAGTTCCGTTAGTTTTAGCTTTTGTTCACGTTTTTAATGTTTAGCTATTTTTTAGGAATCTAGATAGGATTTATCTTCTCTATTATGTTTATCTTGTTGTGAGGTTTATCTCTTCTTAGCTTAGGTTGCAAGTTTAGGAGTCTATTTAAGGGTTCATCGAATGTATTAGAAGGCAGTTTATTTTTGATGAAAAGAAAAGTTTGAGAACTCGTTGAGTTTTTGCGTTCATTTCCCGTTTAATCCATATGCCTGCATTAGTTTTGGCGCTAGAAACAAATCGTCGTTCATGACTCGAGGAAGAGGAGAACGTAAGGTTGTTGTTCGTGCTGCTCCTCTTATAGGGGGAGGTGATGAGGTCCAAAAGGATTTTGGAACTAGAACGACAGGTTGAAGTGTTCACCCGTCAGATGGCTGTGTTGCAGAAACAGCAAGAGCACCGTCAACATCAAAATCTGCAAGAGGCGGAAAAGGATGATAATGAAGAAGACATTAATGATGTCTTTGCTGGTAGTGTAGTGGGTAGTTGGCATGCTGTTTTCCAATCGCGCGATTCCAGGAGAGAATCCAGATTGAAGGTCGACATCCCTGACCTTAACGGTAGCTCACAACCAGGTAGATCGATTGATTGGCTTTGTGAAGACGAAGTTCTGGAGTTGAGAAAGGAATTACGAAATCCAACAGTGGGTGCTGAACCATTGTTCTCAGTAGTTGGGAAAGAAGAAAAGGAAGATGTAGTCGTTGTAGATTGGGACATACCACCAATCTATGATGCTTATTCAGAGGCCGATGAAGTATGGCATAGTGATCCTTTCATCGGAGATGAGACAAGTATGCTGGAGGAATCAGGTTGTATTTGTCCACTCACGCGAGAAGTTACAAACATCGTAAGTACTCTTGCGGATCTATGTCATTCTGTTAATTAATGTGAAACTTTGCATAAGGTAAAAAATGTTACTTCGTGTTTAAATCAAACAGAAATATTTGCAGAAAATTGTAAGGGTAAAATTCGAGGTCGAATTATTTCGAAAACCGGAGGAAAGGCTATAGGTGAACAGCTATCATGGGATTTGGGAAGCCTCAATTGGTTTTCAAGCAAAATGTACCCGGATTCCCCAACAGCTATGGGGTAGATGACTGCACCATTAGTTGGTCACATTCCAATTAAGTTTGAATATGACTGTTTTACAAAAGAAAAGCTGGTTTTTGTGTTGAAGATTATGAGATCTCATTGGCTAGTGGATATTATTCTTAAGTTGATAAGTGCAAAGGAACCAACGGTGACTAGCGGCACTTACAAGATGAGTCATTTGTCTGTCATAAATGAGAATAATAGGCGGTACATGGATACACCTGATGCTATTCTAAATTGTAAGGAACTACGGGGAGGACATAAAATAATGACTTTTGTATTCGAAAGAAGAAAGTCAAAGCTGGGGGTGCAAGTCACTTGTTTCAAAACAAAAGATGGTGGCTGGAGTTTAGTATGTACTGAACATGAATATGGATTCATGGAGTTGAAGCTTGTTACTAGATATAGTATAAAGAAGAAAATTTTGGTTTTTGTTTTTGATCGTGGCAAAGCAAAATCTGATGCATTGCACGACATCCTTTTCCTACTGTGTTTTAGGATCTCTAGTGGTACGTGTTTTGTTTCTGCATTAGTGAAAAATTCGAGGCGAATTTTATTTGAGCTGGGGAGAATAATGAGGTACAAAGATTGGCCAAGAAGGCCCGATATCTAGCAGTGGATAATCAATCTTATAATATAATCATCACAATTCACAAACAACGGGATAATGGTACGATATGTACTTAGTCTAATAAATATTTTTCTAATTACTTTTAACTTTGACTTTCAGTCGACTCGAATTTTACACAAATTAGATTTGTTTCCCTCCTCATTATCGGTTTCTTCCCTCATAATAACAAGACTCGTACAACCGGGCCACTTTACGGCTGAGATGGTGTTTGGGGCCCATCGGGTTTAAGCTCGTGTAAGAGAGTTCCATTCTGGCTTTCCCATGATTTGATTGTATCTGAGTCGTTGGATAAATCCTCGAACTCATGATCAAACTTGGATTTTGATTTGGATAGAAAGACGGAGAATAAGTCGGGTAGGGAAGTTGACCCGAAGATCCATAGTCCAGTAAATTCTGAGCCTTTGGATGAATCCTTGAGATCGAAAGAGCAATATAATGAATCTTTTTCTAGTCCGTTGGATTTGATAAATTCAAAAATCACTGATACAACGACTAGCCCGACAACTAGTCTTCTTGTCTATCCAACTGAATTAGAAGAAATGGAAATTTCCAAACAGGTGGATTTCGATTTGCTTTAAAAGACTGACATTGATTGTGATACGGAAATGCTACTGTTTATGCAAAAATAAAATAAAAAATCAAACAAGGTGAGGTTATTGGGTGTTGCATCATAACCATCTTGCCACCTATATGCGACAACTGATTACAGGGGATGGTCCAGGGTATGGGGTGTTGCAGCATCGTCTTGCTACTTTGCCTATCAGATACGGTGGGTTAGGTATTTACTCTATGGAAGACAAAATTCAGTATTGTTATATTGCTTCTAGCCTTCAGACTCACACTACGAGAGAATATATTGGGCAACTCTGGTGTCCAAGCAAGAGGTCAGTCCCTTTACCAAACAATTGAATCCTATATGCAGATATGGAACACATTAAAAATGCCAACCTATATATTCAACGTCCATATGGAACACATTAAAAATACTTGCCTTGCGAGAAACCTCCATAAATCGTAAATGACTCTCGTAC
>JAJJMA010031932.1:0-19251 GCA_023529015.1 Papaver nudicaule
CAAGAAGATCAACTGGATTTTCACCTTTCACACTGGCATATGGTACATAAGCAGTCATACCTACAGAGGTGCAGTTAAGCACAATCAAAACTGAATCTATTAAGTAAATGACGAATGATACAGTTCTGGCTTTAGATAAAGAACTGATGGAGGAACAGAGAGAGCAAGCCTTACAAAATCTGGTTCGATACCAGCAGGCAGTCAAATTTGGCTATGATCGAAAAGTCAAGGAACGAATATTCCAGCCTGGGGAAGACGTGCTAAAAAAGACCCGACCTGCAACAATGGAGCCCAACTGTGGGAAACTCGGAGCAAACTAGGAGGGTCCATACATAGTTGACAAGCCAGCATCAAAGGGATCATACTGGCTGAAGAAATTGGACGGGAGTAATGATTCCAAACCATGGAATCCTTGGAATGGTTTTCATATGAAGAGATTTTATCATTGATTTGATTTCATGTATTGCTGAAAATCCCGCTGTGCTGCACTCTTTTTCCTACTGGGTTTTAACGAGGCAGATTTGTCGAGCAGCGGGTACTTATTTTGTTTACTTTCAGAATCTTAATTCAGTATTATTTTGATATCTTATTTTCTGTCTTCCATGTCCAGCTTGTGGATTCATATTTGGTGTTTTCTGTGCAATTTTGGATGATAGGCTGGCCCCCTATGCAGTTCAAGATGACAGGAAACCTGAATCATAATTTGTGTGTGTGTGCGTGCTACTGTTGGAAGGAGTGCACCCTTGCCAACTTTGAGCTGCACCACATTTGTGCTGAGGTTCAGTTACATGACTCCATCAGCAGCAATGGCGACTGATGCTTGGGGTATGTAGACTTCCTAGTTCGACATTAGTACTGAGGTTCAGTTACATGACTCCATCAGCAGCAATGGCGACTGGTGCTTGGGGTATGTAGACTTCCTGGTACGAGCAGTATACCTGGGGGCGGGTAGATTAACAGCTCCAAGCTACATGCTTGGGGGCGAGTTACCGTCAACAAGGTTCTATGATGGGTAGACCCGAACTTCTTAACCCCTAACAAGTTAGCGGTTAAGAAGGGGCGACGTTTGTACCCTAGTATTTTTAGACCCCTTTTATTGGCTAAGTAAAGTAATAAAGGTCCCAAAAACTATGTTTTGGATGGCAGCCTTGGTACAGGTGCCCGAACATTAAGATTTGTGACTGGCGCAGAGCAAGCCTGCACAGAGAGTGGTGGAGGCAGGTACACGTAGAGACCGACCGGCGACCGGCGAAGGACCGACGACCGGCAACTGACCGACGACCACGGCCGGCGGCATCGGCCTTTTCTGCCAAATTATTTTGGTCCCGGTCCATTTGGCCCAAGTCAATTTTACCCGAGTCCGTTTGGCCCAGTCCATTTCGCCCAAGTCTATTTGGCCCAGTCCGTCTAGCCCAATTCGTTTCCTTCTTCTGTTTTGTGCTTTTTGGACATTGTTTGCGGGCACACTTCCAGCCCATTAGCGTGGCCCAACCTACTGACTTTAGCATCGGAGGGTTTGACTCTGGTGGGACATTCTTTTCTCCTTTTTCTCTCAATCCAGTTCGTGTGAAGATTGAAGACCGCAACCAGAGATCCAGATTTACAGTTTCTGCGCTCTACATCAACAATTATTGTGTTTGTGCTGGAATTTTATATTCGGGTACAATCATAAAGATCATTCATTTGGGATCTTGTTTTTACCAATCTATCATTATTACGTACATAATCGATTACATTTAGTATTGGTCATTATAATAATGATCCTATTGGCAATAATTATCTTAATTGCTTTGCCTTGTTTCCGAATGCAAGAGACTTGTTCTTGATGCAATTTCAATGTAGGAATTAAAGAGTATTATTGAGTCTTAGCACTTTGTTTTGGCTTTGTGTACGAAGATTTCAAACTCCAAATATGGAAGAAATCATGGATGTATAATGGTTCGCGAACCAGTTCGCAATCCATGGTGGAGTTCAAAACTGGGTACTTAGGAAATTTGGGTTTGCAAACCATACAAGATGGAAGGCCTATTGAACTCCAATTACATTGGGTTAACGGACCATGTCAGTCGAAACCTGTTAGAGCATGGTTCGATCAACCTCACTAAGTGTTGGTATGTCAAGCTTAGTTACCAAATTTAGTGAAACAAAACTCGACCGCTTGAAACACACATTAGGTAAAGACTTCACTAAGTTAGCTTTAGGTTGTGAAAGATGTTGGAGGGATTTAGAGACACTACATGAAGAGTCAAAGAAGATCGAGGAGCAAACGAGGATATTCTGCTTCGCATTCAAGAGGCTATTGAATCTAAATAACGTGATTCCATTATCTTTTACACTTGTGCTACAAAACACAAAACATAATTTAATGCTTGAGCTTTACGTTATGAATTGATCACTTGTGGTCAATGTATCTTAAGAGATAACTCCACGATAGCGCTTGCGGCATTCGTTTTTGTAGTTATGACATTCTATATTGCTTAGAGTTTCTTTTCATCTCAGTCTCTAAGTGATATAAGATTTTTCCTAAAACCTACGAGTTGGATAATAGCAGTCTTATGATGTTGTCTCTGTAGTATTACGAGATTAAATCCATCATAGTATTGTGTCTCGACTTACCTTGTCTGACTCTGTCGGATTGTTAGTACGTATTCATATGTACTAAAGTAATCGAGATCGTGACTCACACTTATGTTTTGTATACTCGACATACTGCTTTTATGAGTTCGAATACTATATCTTTATTTGGCTCTGATTTTTAGAGTTCGAAATCATACATTTAATTTTGGACATATGAAGATCTAGAATGCCATATTACTTTTAGATTTCAAAACCATATTCCTCTTTCTTATGGACTTTAGAGTTTGAAACCACAATGTGGGTTTTGGTAAAACTGACTTTAATGTTCGAAACCATAATCTGGTTCTTGGTCCATGAGCTATTGTGTCTGAAACTTAAATCTAAGTTTTGACCATAAGAAAACTTGAGTTCGAAACTATGTTTGCTCGGTAACAGTGACTTGAGAATTGAGACCAATGAGTCTTGACCATGTGAGTTCTTAAAGGTCTCTAATAAAGACTCTGGGGTTTCCTAAAGGTTTATGTGAACGGGGAAATATAGCATGTGTGTCAAGGACAAAAAGTGTGGTGCTGAAAAGTTGCTTGACCATATGAACTCTCAAGTTCGACACCAAACATTTGTTGATAATTTAATATGTTCTTTGTTTCGAAACCTCGATGCGGTTTTGTTGAACATGAAATTTAAAGTTCGAAATCAAGTAATGGTTTCACTATATGAATCTAGATTTGGAAACCTTAATTTGGTTTTATTCATATGTACTCCCGAAACCTAGCTTTGGTTTCTGCTAAACAAGATAGAGAGTTCGAAACCTAAATATGGTTATCTCAGAAAAAACGTATTTCGAAGTTCAAACTCTATCATTTTGATTTGTACTTCAACGAATTAATGAGTTTGATATTCTCAGTTTGAAATATTAGGGTTTGATAATTTGATTCGGTGGAAAAAAAAAACAAACGTGTTAATGATGAGTAGTGAAGACAATCGAGAATCCATCGAAGATAAAATAGTGTGCGGCAGTGATAATGGTGATGGGAAAGCTATGAATATTCGTTGGATAATGACTTTGGTTTCTCTTACAATCCATTTGGATATTTACATAGGTTTTCAATGCCACCGTAAGTGGTTATTGTTGGGTTTCAATTAGATTTTAGTTAGGTTATTGGGAAGAAGAAGATGATCTTAGACTCCTAGTAGTGTTGGGAGAGATGGGTTTGGTTCAGATTTGAACTTTATGCAGGGAATTCAAATACATAGCAACAAATCGAGCCCTCAAGAAAGAACCAGACCACCATGTGGAAACACACAAGGTGTTCGACGAAAGGCATGAACGACCAGTCGTCACATAGTTCCCGTTCTTCTCCTAGTTATTGTCCATATGGTTCACGCCGGCTAGTCATGGTTTCCAGTGGGTGTCTTTGATGGGTTATAAAGCTCGTACAGTTTGTGTCTGCATAACTTTGGGTAATTCATGCGTAGAAACCACCGGAAGAGATGCCGTTGATACTTGAAGATGAATTGATTCAAGTTCACTGAGTTATTGATTCATTGTATCTTAACTCGGCCATTGAGTTAACTCGGAATAGATGATTTGATATTAGTGAATGTTATGGATTTTGATTTAATAGTTCATTGAGTTAACTCTGAATTGATTCATTGTATCTTAACTCGGTCTGAGTTGGTCGATTAAAGGGGTTTAAATGTCTTTTCCATTACTAGATAACTGCCACATAAGTAGTTCCGTTACCAATTTTTTGAAAAAAAACGGGACGGAAAAAGTCAATATCGGCTGGAAAAAATGGCCACTTTGATAAAAACTAGAAAAACAAGAGGACTAGCCTACGTGCAATAGCTAAGGCTTAGTCTTATGGTGCTAGTTTGGGCATCCAGATTGGACAAAAGTGTGGTGTATTCCCTCACTATTACTTCTCTTCCCTGATATATCTGGAAGCTTAAGTAGTAGCAAGATTTATACGCTGAATGGTTTATCGTTCAAAAAAAAGGAAAAACGCTGAATGGTTCGGCGCAAAACAAAATATTCCGGAAAATCTTATTAAATCTTATCAAATATCTTCCGTATCTAATCTACTTTATCCATCCAACGACAAAAAATTGTTGGCGCTGTATGGTTCAACGTTGGATGCTGAATGATTCAGCGTTTAGACGTCTAATCTAGCAAACCCACAAAAATAGAATGGGTCTACTATTTGCTAGATTGGATGCCACAAAAATGCATAGCATTTCGGTTTTGAAAAAGGCTTCTCTTAATGTAGCCATGCTTTTATAACTATAACCCATCTTAACCATAACCCATAGATAAAAATTAAATTATTAACCATAACCCAAATTATAACCCAAAAAATTATTAACCGAGTTTCTTTTCTTTTCCCCGATTCAAAACTATTGAAGCCGAATCAAGTGAGAATATTTATGATCAGAACCCCTTCTCCTCTTCCCAACTAAAAATTGAGAGAGAAAGACTCTCCCATTGTATCCAAATCCCCTGTTTGATTGATCATCTAAGTTCTGACTAGAAATCCTTTCCTTTATCTCTGGTTTCATAGAATCGTTTCTTAATCTGGTTGTAACCCTAAACCTCTTCTTCAAAATCCCGGTGTATAGCTTAAATACAAGTCTTCATAATTGATTTGTGATTGTGCATGATTTAATTTTAGTGTTGATGTTATCCTTCTTATCTAATATATCTAGAAATGTTACTAGGCTAAAGTCCCTATCGAGGGTTTCGTATTACAATTTAACTGTGACTAGACATGAGACAGCAATAGAACTTGGCACAAAAGATCTGAAACACTAGAAATTAAGTGCTAACGAAGTGATATTGCAAGTAACTTAATGTTTTCGGTAATGGGTTCACATTTTAATCTTGCTCTTCTTCATCTTCCTTTCATTGTCTGTTTCTCAAGCTTTTTTCATTTCTGGATCTATACCATAAACAATAATGAATTTAGTGATCAAAATCTGAATTTTGCATATTGCGGTGCCAAATGCACACCTCAATACCAGCCTACCAGGTTTTGAGTCTCTTATTCGTTTGGTGAATCTATCTCCGTTCTGCAGCAGATTAATATCCATTCTGGTATAACTTTCAGAAATTTTTATTTTTATTCTTAACAACAACAAAAAAATGAAATCCCAACTCAGTGACTCAGTGACCTAGTTTTTGGGCTTTCATTAATAATTTAAAAAGTCAAACTTAGAACTATAGTCAGTATTTATTGACCATGGGCTATATTTATGAAAAACCTTCAAAAATTGCCCAAGAAAAAAACATCACCACCCTTAAATACGGTATACGGCTACGGGAGTTATTATCTGATAAAAAGTCTTCGTACGAATACAAACCACCAAAGAAATACTCCTACTAATAAAAGGGAACCAGATCCCAGACTCCGAAGAGAGACAGACCAGAGAGGCTTTTTTCTTCCTTCCGATCGGAAATGGCATCAACAATAGCATCATTCAGATACGGAGACAGTCTAGTAGTAGTCGGAATCTCAATCTGCACAGCTTTCCTCTGTGAAGCAATCTCATGGGTACTAATCTACAGAACCAATTCATACAAATCTCTCCGTTCCACAATCGACAAAGCATCAAAGAAACTAGAAGTAATGAAAACTGTCGAAACTAAAGTAACAACAAAGAAATCAAAGACCAAGAAGATAGATCGTGTTGAAACAAGTCTTAAAGAATCAAGTCGTGATCTATCGTTATCTAAGATCAAATCTGGTGTTGTGGTTGCTCTGGTTCTGTTTGTGGTGTTTGGTTTGTTGAATTCATTGTTTGAAGGGAAAGCGGTTGCGAAATTACCGTTTAGTCCTGCTGCTTTGGTACAGAAGATGAGTCATAGAGGGATTCCTGGTGATGATGTAACTGATTGTTCAATGGCGTTTTTGTATTTCTTGTGTTCGATGAGTATAAGGACAAATTTGCAGAAGTTTCTAGGGTTTGCTCCTCCAAGAGGTGCTGCTGGTGGTCCTGGACTTTTCCCTATGCCTGATCCTAAGACCAATTGATCTATAACACTATCTGGTGAGATGTTTACTTTTTTCGGTGGTGATCTAATTAGGGTTTTAGATTGTGAAATTTTAGTGATTTTTCATCAGATTAAGCGCATTTACTTATGTACAATTATCTTTCTAATAATTACATTATGTTGAATAATTTACTTAGAATTTATTGTTATCCTCATGTGAACGGTAATGCTGTTCGATTTATGCATCTTTTGTTTGTCGTGGTTTAAATTCTCACATAGTTTGGGACGGAATAGTTTAAAACTAAAATGATGAGAATGTAGTTTATAGTTGAATGAAGTTAAGAGAATTGCGTTTAAACTGTACTTGCTTGAGTTTTGTTCTATGTTTGAACCCTGAGTAGTTGTTTGGTTGATTATGTTACAAGCATTCTATACTATTTGCACGCACTTGTATAGCACATTGCGATAGGATATTGTCTGATTTTGACCTAACAAGAGAGTGCACATGAGCATGCACTTGCATAGCAAAGACGAGCATATTGGAATTAGTTTTAGGGCAGGATTGTGCTCTGACTAAATTCCAATATGCTCGATGCTCGTCTTTGCTGTAACTTGAGTTCACTTCTTTGGTTCCCCAGAATCCCATGCGTGAAAGTTTACATCAAAACCACGATGAGAAGTTTAGGCTAGTACATTTTCTTACTTTGTGATATTAGGCTTCTCTTTTGATGCCTTTTCCTATTGCTGTAATCCATCACCACTAATTGCTTTATGCCATTGGCTTCAGCATTGTGATATTCTCTTCTTTTCTTCTTCTCATAGTTAGATTGCTTGTTATGTAGTGTTTTTGGTAAATAACATGGTTTTTTTTGCTTGTTTCTTCTATAAAATTTTGAGTGTCTTGCATTGTACTGTGTACAAGCTTCTCTGGTTCCGTAAGGTGTTCCAATAGGTTTTTGTAATGCACGTTGATCCAGTTAGATTATTTGTCTAGTCTTCTTACTAGATTCAGTTTCGTTTACTAAGAGATTACGAGTATCGTTAATCAAGGAACCCCATAAAAAAAATACTGACAGGGTCATCTAGCATCTAAAAAAACGGCGTGGTAGCATCTAAGGGTCATCTAGTATCCGGATAATGTTGAGTCTGAAGTAATAACTTGACGAGGAGTTTCAATAATGTATATACTAGCAAATTTATGTGCAATATGTGGTTTGTAACTCGATAAGGAGTTTCCATAATGTGGGCTGCCGTATGTATCTCTTTTTGTCATCTGCGTTAGGATTTAACCATGTCCAAAGTTTGGGCAATTTCTGTAAAACATGATAAATTGATATATTTCTCATATAAACAGAGCCAAGTAATAGAAGAACATAAACTGCTGTTTAAATGGGCAAATATTTGTTTGATTTTGCATTCTCTGGTTTTTATCCCATGTTCCTGTTTGACGAAGCTGTTGAAATTGTAAGTTGTAACAAATAGATGCTGGCGGCAGGCTGGCAGCTAGTGTTTTCTAAAGTTTTAAACTGAAGATTGGATAACGTTGATTAAGTCGGGGACAGAATTATGTGGCATTTCACTGTTGTGTCAATAGACCATCAGCGACACTGGCAACCGTGGTTGATCAGAAGGTAGAAAATGATTTTTTTTTTTTTAATCATCTATGAATGCCAGTTGATAAAAATCTCACTCCAGATGAGTTTGACTGGTTTGAACACTATTTGGATGGTTGATACTTGATACTTGTTCCGGCTGCAAATTTCAAACACTTATTTAGGTCTAAATTTTCATTGAAAACATTTTCTTAGCTGAAAATACCACTGTAGTTAAAGGGGGTTCTGTTTGAAGTTTTATAGTCTCCGCTGATGCAGGTTTTATGTTCACTTGGTTGGTATTTGATAAAGATGCAAGTCCAGATAGAATTAAACATTAATGATACAATTTAACAGGATTAAAATTGTATTTTTGGGTACTCACAAAAGCCAAGGTTGTTGGTATTGTTTTATGATGAACGTTAAGAGATTAGGAGGATCCTAGAAAGAAGGTTTTCTTTGCCATTTTAGTTGTCCAATTACTGGAAATACGTGGTATCGTCTGTCAGTACATTGTTGTGCATAGATGATAACAGTTGCAGGTTTAGACTTTAGTCATGCAATGTAGGGCGTTGGTTGGAACTCGTCAAGCTTTAAATGTAAAAGTTATTGAACAAGCTTATGTCATTGTTGTGTACTATTAATGCAATTTTCTTAAAAGAATCTTGTGGTTTTGATTAAGAACTAAACGATTGTCACATACCATGGGGTTTGGACCATTTGGTTTTCTAATTAGTCTGAAAGGGCCACAGGAATTTCTCTGTTTTCACTCTCTTTTGTTGAGATTGGAAAGCAAAAGTTGCAACTACAAGAATGTTCGTATTCCCTTACGCCTAACAACTTTCGGCAATTTGTGGGGCTTCTTGGTATCCAAAAGTGAATTTACTCAATCAAATGCTCAGGAAAAACCTGTTTGGAGGTCAAATACAAATTGATCAATTCATCGTCAAATGGAGACATATTTGAGAGGAAATGAGAAGAGAAACACAAGTCAAGAAAGAAGAAAGTAGCAAGGAAATAAAGTATCTTCAAAGGGTGTTGGAGGCTCCCAGCCTTTGCCTTTACTGGTTCAAGGGCTCTCAATAAGAAGTCTAAACCAAATGAAAATCCAGAAAAACTGAAATTTCCGTATAAACCATCGTTGGCTTCTCTGATCCAATGGTCCTCCCATGCTAATTCATTTTTACTCGGGCTGTGCGTTCAATTTTTCTTCTTCTGAAAGTCCATTTCGACCTATCAATTTAGTGGGTAGTGATGAAGTCAGACTTCAACTTCACCACCCATCTATGAGTTTCCCAGATTCCGCTGGACCATGACTGGTGGACCTCAATTGGCACATACCTATAGTGGGACTCTGCTACATCTAGCTCCCTCGGTGCAAATTTTACTAAGCTCACTAGTTTAAGAGAAAATAAACAAATGATGATCATATCTTATTCTCTGATTAATCAAGGGAAGAACAATAAACAAATTATCATTGCAGTTATTTGAAGGAATGAAACAAAAAAATCATAATGGAATAATATTTATTTACAGTTCAGAGGAAAAAGCTGAAAACAGGCAATGAAAGCACAATACCAAAAACAAGAGGACAAGATAGTCCGACAATATAAGGTTGTGAGTGTTAAAGTCTGCGGGCATCCAACTCAAAATCAATTGGCAATGAGTGGAGTGGCCCTTCCAAATTATATTTAGGTTCGTTAAGGCTGATCTAGATGATGTGGGACTATCTTCTGACACCCCCCCTCAAACTCGAGAGGGTCGAGTTTGAATACTGGACACACTGGATTGGGATACTGGACATATGAATTGAACACTGGACTGGGACGGAACCCACGGATACTGAACAGAGTGGGACGGAACCCACGGACACGGAACTGAATACTGAAATACGGAGTCCACACACCACCAAACCTAGCTCTGATACCATGTTAAAGTCTGCGGGCATCCAACTCAAAACCAATTGGCAATGAGTGGAGTGGCCCTTCCATATTATATTTAGGTTCGTTAAGGCTGATCTAGGTGATGTGGGACTATCTTCTGACAGTGAGAAGGAGAAAGATGATCCAGGAATTATTGAACACCCCTCCCCACATGTTGAAGAGCTGGGTTGCACAGACGCACCAGTTTTGGGCACGAGTCCGCGTCAGACACGTGTCGGACACAGACGCACCCACGACGCGGTCAACTCGGTCAACTCCCTCAACTCTCTCATTTCAAGTGATAATTCAGTATTAAAAATATTGATCTCTCTCAGATTCAAACTCCTAACGTCATAATCCCAGCTAGGGAGCTTAACCATTGAACAATGCACACTTTTAAGTAAGTTGTGTATACTATATATATATACTTTGTTATTTTCAATATTTTATACTACTTCACCTAGCATTAATTTCATATATTCGTATATTTAAAATTTATATTTACTAAATATATAAACGTGTCCGCGTCCTACATTTTTGAGACCTCGTTCGTGTCCGCGTCCGTGTCGTGTCGTGTCCGCGTCTCAGTGTCCGAGTCCGTGCAACCCAGTTGAAGAGGGAAAATGAGAAGAGACAGAAGTTTACACCCTTCCATGAATCCACGATGGGATGATGATGTATATATCAAAGCATCCATCATTGAATATTTCACATACACGAGAAAAAAAGAAGCCAACATTTCTTTGTTTGGATCAGTGTTTCAAGCGGTCCGGGTCAATGTGCGCAGCGCAGGATTAGACTTGCATTTCATGTAGCAGCTCGACAATAATACATCAATCCAGGTATATCCCCCTCAAACCCAACACATCGCGTACAAGTTCAAGTAAAAAAACTTGCAACTGAAATGAACCGTTTGGTGACCGGGGGTAGATGACAACTACCAAGATGGTGGACCCGATAATAAAAAACAGCGGCAAAACACATTAATGTTGTGCTCTATCAATCAAATTTGTTATCCAACGTTCAAAGTTTGTAACTCTCTAATATGAGCTTCTCTTTTTTGACACGCTTTGAAACATTATCAGAAGCTCCATTTAGTTCTCTATTAAATTGTTTGATCTTTCTAATGTGAGTTTTATTCTCCCATCTAACTACTGATTCATCTTCATTGATTGTTTGGGCTATGACGTCTGCATCTGTTTCAAATATAACTCTGTACAACCGGAGATAAAGCGCCCACTGAACAACTTCCTTTGCCACAATGCATTCTGCTTCCTCTGCATCTAAGGCCTTTTCAATGTAGCTTCCTTTGATACCTTTGCAGCATCCTGCACAGTTGCGAAAATCAACCCAGTACCAGCGCAGTTAGTATCTAAATCAAATGAAGCGTCTGAATTTATTTTGCTGAAATCTACTGGTGGTGCAATCCAGCCACTATTAGTGTTGTTGTGACCTGCAGTACACAAAAGCAATTCATGATTGAAGTTATTCAGATGATTTCTAATCCTGTTGTACGTATTAAGGGGTCTGACTTTCTTTCCCTCATAGGTGCACTCACACCTTTCCTTCCAAATAACCCAACAACCATTTCATAACAGTGTGAAGCCATATTTGCTGCTCATTGTGACTGTTAACAGAGTTAACATTGTTGAACCAAGAGATAACCCACTGCTTGACTGAAACTCCAGTGTTTCCAACCCGTGCATGTTGATCCCTAACACACTCCACACTGTTTTAGCATGATTGCAATCGAACAACAAGTGCTCAATGCTTTCTTCTCAGTTGTTGCAAATGCAGCAATGATATTCAAAATTCCTCTTGAACCTGACAAGCTTGGACCTCGTTGCAACAACTTCTTTTAGTAATTTCCAAATGAAAATCTTGATTCTATACGACATTTTGGTTTTCCAAAGCTGCTACCAGACATTGTCAGGTACATAGTTGTGAGGAACTTTATTTTTTTCCCTTCTCTGCCATAATGCAGTTGTATAAAGATTTTATGATGAATCTCCCGTCTCTTGCAGGTTGCCATATCATTTCATCCTCTTCCTGAATACCTTGTACTACTTCAAGAATGAATAACTGATTCAGGAGATGAACGTTCCAATTATCAGAATCTGGCATAAAAAGCTCATTAACATTCTTCAATTTTGAACCCAGTTTAGTAATGGGTCCGTATATATTACCTAGTGGCTTCTTATCCATCTGTCATACCAGATTATAGTTGTCTTTCCATTATACACGATCGATCTTGAAGTAATGTTTACGAACAATGTCTCTTCCTAACTCAATGCCTTGCCATACCCACGAGGCATTTTTCCGATCTCTTGCATCATGAAGCAAATTTATTCCTTTCAAATGGATGCCCGACCTTTGTGAGTTTAGAAGAAGCAGCCTTGCGAATTTCTGATTGTGCGGGATTTGTTAGCATTGGAGGCGCCGACCATAAAGAAGGGAATGGAATGGATACCGCGAGCGATCCTAACTGGAGCAACCAGATCACTGGGTCATTCCGAAAAACACCCGCGAGTCGTATTAATCAATAAATCAGTCCAATGTGGAGCATCGGAAAGTCGCATGAAAATAGGTATACAATACCTTGCACCCGAGAGAAAAATAATGGATCTCATCGAGATGTGGGTACGAGACCGAGAAATAGCACCGTCGCCTACCTCGGAAGACCCGAGGATACTTGATAAAAATCACTCCTTATACTGCCATTTCCATCGACGATTGGGACATGCAACTTTGGATTGCTACAGAGTAAAAGCGGTATTTTGGAAAAAGAGGGACAAAAGTAGCCAATACGGGAAGAAAAGAAAATACGACCCCGTAGCACGCGGTATGGATGATATCTCATGATCCTCGAGAGTATGACCAAAGGTTGCAGGAAGAACTCGCTGCAGAGGAAGTCCGCAAAACTAAAGAAACCTACAAACGTTCGCAAGGGATTTAAGCCCAAGAACCCTTCGATTCGATGGGATTCAACGAGGAACAAGTAAACAAGGCATCACGCGGGCTAACAACGATCGCAACAGGACAACCGTTCGAATCAGAAGACGTGCACATGGCGGAAGCAATTATCTTTGAAGTTATTTATTATTGTTTCTAACTGGTCAGGGGCTCTTTTACCTCGGAGACCCTGGTACTACCCGGATGGGAGGAGATAGATACTGGAGAACCGGGGGATACAATTACTAAATCAACAACCAAAATGGATATCGACGTAAAGAAAAGGGCGCCGCCAACCCTTATTCCCCGTATAATCAAAAGAAAGGCCAAGGTAAAGGAGAAACTCAAGGCTAGTAACAACAACGCAACAAAGTCGCCTTCACAGGCAAAGAACCTAGAGTTTGCTACAAGAGAAATCCCGGAGATTTGAGGACTAGCACCACTCATGACCAACCACCACAACGAGCAACCACGATGGGAGAAACACGCTAAGTGTGCGACGACCACCAAGCGTACCCTGCGGGGAAGAAGATCTTCAGTCAAAGGATACTATGGGTGAATTGATGACAATGCTGCACCATGACATCCCAAAAGAAGTATGCCTCTCAAGCGATGAAGAGCTAAGATGAGGTTGACTGACGCTATCACCAGAGGAGCTAATACAGTTGATATCATCACCCGAGGAATGTGAGGTTAGCACTAACGACGAGACAAAAGAATTCTACCAACACGAAGTGGCAGAAGACGAACCTGTCGTAATACCTTCCCTCGATGATTAAGATAAGTCGGCAATTATCACCAGAAGAGCGGAATCAACTAATATCTCTACTTAAGGAATATAATGATGTATTCGCATTCACATATGATGAAATGCCCGGGCTCGATACGGGCCTAGTAGTCCACACCCTGCATGTATATCCAGAGCATAGGCCGATAAAGCAGAAATGACGAAGTTTTTACAAAGACGTAGCACTGGCGATAAAGGAGGAGGTCATGCGACTCCTGAAGGCCCGATTCATCGAACCAATTCAACGCACTTCGTGGTTGGCGAACGTTATGCCTATCGTAAAGAATAATGGGAAAATACGATGTTGCGTCGACTACCGTGACCTCAACAGAGCCTTCCCTAAAGATGATTATCCATTGGCGAATATTGACATATTAGTCGACGCAACCGCCCAACATCAAATGTTCTCTTTTATGGATGGCTACAACGGCTATAACCAAATCAGGATGGATATAGCCGATGCCACTAAAACCGCCTTCCAGACCCCTTTCGGAAACTACTATTATGTGGACATGCCCTTCGGATTAAAAAACGACGGGGCGACTTACCAGCGAGAAATGGTATCAATTTTCCATGACATGATCCACCAGATAGTAAAAGTCTATGTTGATGACATAGTAGTCAAAACGAGATATCGACAAGATCACCTCGATGACCTGCGCCACGTGTTTAACAAATGCCGAAAATATAAGTTGAAATTGAATCTGCTAAAATAAGCATTCGGGTAACATCTGAGAAATTCGTAGGCACCAGTGAGGGAATTTTGGTCGACCCAACCAAGGTCGATGCAATTGCAACAATGATGGCACCACGCAATGTCAAGGAGCTGCAATGTTTGATCAGAAAAGTATTGTATGTACGATGATTCATCCTAGGTCTCGCTCAGATCCTGGCAACCTTCTTGCCACTGTTGAAAAAGAAAGTGAAATTCGATTGGGGGAGGCACAAAACACAACTTTCGATAAATTAAGAAGGTGTTTAGCCCACCCCAAAGTTTTGAGACCACCAACAAGTAATACATGCCTCCACCTCTATACCGCCTCAACAGATACAACGATCAGCGTCGTTCTGGTACTGGACCAAGGAAACAAAAATCTTTCACCCGTCTACTATGTCAGTAGGGTCATGAAGGAACTCGAGACGAGATACCCTCGAGTCGAGCAAGCCTGCTTGGCTCTAATATACGCGACACAGAACCTACGACACTATCTCCTGGCCCATACGACCATAGTTGTTGCAGCCGACAATCCAATTGCGTATCTCGCATCTAAACCATCACTCTCAGGGAGGACAACGCGATGGCTACTGCAGCTATCTGAGTTTGATCTCCGCTATCAAGACCCAGTGGGGTGCGCGGACAAGCAATCATTGACCTATTGGTAGCCTTCCCAGGAAACGCGAGACCGACATACATGAGAAAATACCTGGCGAAATTGCTGAGGCAGATAAAGATGAACCATGGGATATGTACTTTGACGGGTCTTCATATGGTACGTACGGCGGATCCGACATCATGTTCGAAACACCCCTAAAAGAACACCTCTCCTACACATTCAAATTGGATTTCGAGTGCAGCAACAATGTCGCCGAGTACAAAGCCTTTATTTTAGGATTAAAATCGGGAAAAGAAATGAATGTCGAGCAACTCTTTGTGAGAGGAGATTCGAAGCTAGTCACTAATCAAGTAAGCGTCGAGTTCCAAGTAAAAGAAGAGCGCTTGGAACCTTACCGCACAGAAGCACATTGACAGTTCCTAAAAATGGGAAGTGTTCTAGTCAAACACACCGGGAGACAACGATTCGCCACCCAGATGCCCTTGCGACACCCGCGGCTAAAATGCAACTGAAGGGAGCAGATGAAGGCTCGATAATAATTAAACGACGTGTTATACCTAGTACGCACATGCGAGACGAGCTACCGGATGAAGAAAATGATTGGCGTAGAGTAATCATAGAATATTTGAGTAGAGATAATAAAAGTAGAGCCACACCCTTCAAAGAGCTACGAATATTTTTCCTAATTGATGGCACTTTGTACCGTAGGACAGCAGGAGGAACATTTGCAAGATGTGTAGGGAATAATGAAGCAAAATAAGTCTTTGAAAGAACACACGAAGAGTTGTGCGAGCAGTCGGGAATAATACCACTTGACAGACGAATAAAGACTCGACTTCTATTGGCCCAAACTGGTAAAACATGCAACAATGACATAAAACGAATGCTACGACTGCCGAGCGTCACCACAACCAGCCGAAGTCTGCGTAGCCGACAAAGAGGACTGACGCCAACCTTACATCAACTTCCTCAAAATTGGATAATTGCCTTCTTCAAAGAAAAAAAACATTAACATCAAAAGAAGAGCGACGCAATTCTTCCTCGACGAAGGAACCTTATATCGAAGAAGCTTCGACAACAGCGCGTTGAGATGTCTGAGTAAGGAAGAGGCGACCATTGTGATGACCAAAACACACGATGCAGAACATCAAGGGAATCGGAAATTTTTCTTGCAACTACACGACGACGGATTCCACTGGCTTACAATGGAAGAAGACACGACGGAACACGTACAAAAATGTAGGGCCTTCCAAATACACGGAACGCAACTGAGAGCTCCACATTTAGAGCTTCACGGCATAGTAGCACCATGGACGTTTCACAGCTGGGGACTCGATCCCATAGGTCCAATATCGACAAATTCGTCGAAAAAGCACAAATGTATAATTACCGCGACAGAATACTCTACTAAATAGGTGGAAGGGATTCCGCTGCTCGACTACAAAGGAGAGACAATATCCGCTTTCATTAAGGAATATATTATATGTCGCTTTGGGGCGCCCATGATCATACGCTCAGACAACGGATCGTCATTCATAAATCAAGATGTTGGAGGATTGTTCGCGGAATACAGAATCAAACAACACGCCTCGACGCGGTACTACCCCCAAGGGAACGTACAAGCGGAAGCTATCAACAAATTTTTGTTGCGAATACTCAGTAAAACAATCCACGACAACCACCGCTCCTGTCATGAAAAGCTACCACTGGCACTGTGGGCATACCGCATATCGAAAAGAAGTTCTACGGGGCATCACCTTACTCGTTAGTCTATGGACAAGACGCATTCCTACCAGCAGAGATCGTTGTCCCCTCTGCAAGGATCGCAATGACAAGCCACAAAACGCCTAACGATGTCAGTAGGATAGCCCATTTAGACGCCTTGGCAGAAATAAAAAACTGAACGATTTGCGGAAGCATATCTAGAGCGAGTCGCGAAACACTACAATAAGAAAGTCGTCCCAAGAAATTCAAGATAGGGGATGTCGTATTAAAGATATCCACGCACGTCTAAAGAAACGCCAGTGCAGGGAAGTTCGTTGTTAATTGGGAGGGATCATTCCTCATCCGGAAGGCTGTGGAAAGTGGCTACTACATGCTGAGGAGGATGAATGTCAAAAAGGTAAAGGCACTGATCAACGGTAAATGGATAAAATCGTATCATGCCTAAACAACAAGGGCTCATTTCCTTTGAAACTATTTATTACTTTAAAAAGCTTCCTCCTTTGTACACATGGGCAGTAGCCAGCGAAGCAATAAAATACATTTAAAAAAAAGAAAGAACACATTTTCTCTGGTCCTAACAACCCCTCTGAGGGGACCAGCGAGCAACGACAACCAGATAGACATTTCCGGTCCCAGCACCTCCTCAGCGAGTGAGGGAAACAACGCTAAGATCGGCCTCTCCCCACTGCGGGAATCATCGAGAAACGACTTGGTATAGATATACCAGTCCCAATAACTCAGTCGAGTGAGGGAAACGGTGCTGAGATTGACCTCGCCCCACTGCGGGAACCAGCAAGAAACCTCAGCGAGTGAGGGAAACAGTCATCTCCAGACCCACTCCTCAGCGGGTGAGGGCAATGTTCAAAGAAAAACGGAAGCGACACACCAAAAGAAATGGCATAACGATCGAACCCAACAACTCAATCGAGCAAGGGACGCAAAGATACAAGCGGCCCCACCCTACTACAAGATACTACAAACGGATAAAGACAACGTTCTGAAGAGTTTAGCCAACAGATACCCCCGATCCCAACAATCTGGTCGAGAAGGACGATTACACAAACAATCACACGACAAAATTTGCAGAAAGACCACCACAAAACAAACTCACAACAAACGAAATTAAAGGAAATAAACAAACATGAATCCATATATATACAAAAAGAGGAAAAAGCGACGAGCGGAATAAAGATAACCGCAATATTAGAACAATACAAACTAATGCATCAACAGAGCAACCGAGAGAACCTTCAACGGAAAAAAAAACAACAAACAGAGAAATTAAGCAACCGCGCCCTGCGCACCCCTCTGCTGCCTCTTCTCTTCAAGATCCGCGCAGGCCTGACGAACCGCGTCAACCGCCTGATTGTACACATCTTTCGCAGCATCCGCCTGAGTCTGAAGGTGAATGTGAATCCTACACTTGGCCTCAATCTCCTCCTCGAGATCCGTAATGCGTTTCTCCAAGTCAGCTATCTCGAAAGAAAGACGGTAAGTCCGGTCATAGTACTCCTTCACAACCGCGAGCTTCTCAGCCAACCAACCCACGTAACACTCAACGACAGCAGCAGAGCGCAAATTTTACTTCCATTCGGCAAACATCTCGACACGAGGAGGATTCTCGTTTAAAATTTCTAAACCCATAGCGGTGCGAATAAGGCCCTCCGTAGCATGAATAAGGAGATTGATCGCGAGAGTACTACTAATCGGATTGGCAGTCTCAACTAAGTGACCATGCTTCTCCACAATTCTCTTATATTCAACAACAAGATCCTCACGCACCGGAAGTTGTACACCTTCACAAACTTCACGTCGAGACTCTAACAAGGCTTCGGAAAAGACTTTGGGAAATTCAAAGTTTCATCAGAACACTCGACAAACTGCTCGCCGCCAGGACTACACCCCCTCCCCATCCCCCACCCCTCTCCCCCTACCCCGCGCGGTAGCATCATCGGTAAGCGCGGACCTATCAACCCTCTGTCGCTTCGAACCACCATCACGTACGGAGCGATCATGCTTCTTATGAGACCTGCTATTTCCCATATCAATGTCCTACACGGCATAACAGAAGCGACGAATTAATAACACACAGAAAAAAGGGAGTGGAAGGGGAACAAAACTCGAACGTACATGATAAGATGGATCAACACTATCACTCGAAGACGAATTCAAACTATCCTCGGAGGAATCCGCCTATGCAGTAGAACCTCAATTAGAACATTTAAAGAAACGAGGAATAGGGACTACACCAGCCTTGTGTTTAGCCTTGGACAAAGAGCGGGCGGTCCAGTCCTTCCTATCCATTCCTAGCCATTCTTCTGCGACGAAAGGAATGACGGCTCAACTAGTGAAACTAAGAGACTGATTAAAG
>JAJJMA010031943.1:0-12422 GCA_023529015.1 Papaver nudicaule
CAAGTATGTAGGCTACTGCGGGAGCCAAGAGACGTAGGAGCACATTGGTAGCTGAATTGCTTGTAGGGTGAATTCCGTCTCGATACAGTCCAGTCCGAAGTCTGAGAGTAGGCTAGCGTCTGTATACCGTTCATACTGAGGGTGTTCACATCTGGACGAGTGATATGTATAATCTCTGTACTCTTGATGACTAGAGTTATTAGGGCGGAATTCGAAATAATTATAGACGAAATATAGGTACAACGTAGCACAAGGACAGAATTACGAAGAAAGATATCTTCTCTAGATTATGAACAAGACAATATTACAATTCTCTTCTTTCACGCTCACAATCTGCTAAGCTTGTTTTTGCAATACAATGATTACCTCACAAACTTCTTCTCTAGATTTACTAAATGCCTTCGGTGTCCAAGCTATGAGCTAGGCACCTCTATATATAATGTTTGGGTTTCCCAAAACCTCCTAGGAATCTATTTCCTAATCTAAAAATACTTCTTTGTAAAGAATCATTTTCTATATAGGAATCCTTTCCTAAATAGAGTTCTTCTCTCAATTAACTTGAGGTCGACCAAGTTCCTAAAGAGACTAGGATACACCTGTATCATGGGTCCCCCCTTTAAGAACTCGAACTCCGGTGAGAGTTTATAAATGGATGTTAGGGAACTCGAGAGTTCCTTTTTCCCTGTAGAACCACTTAGCCTTGCTGGGAACTTGACCTTGACATCCAATTAGGAAAGCTTCTCTTTCTCCTTGTCGTGTCTTAGTCACTCTTCGCTCCAAAATGCAATCTTCTTTCAGCGGCTTCTCTCGATCAAACCATAAGTCTTCTACGCGCGGTAAGATCATCTTGTCATCCCCATCATCATCCAGTAACGGTGGCTCAAACAACTTCAAGTATTCGGCATTAATGACCGAGTACATTCCTAGATAAGGTGGTAAATCGAGACGAAAGGCATTGTCCCCAATCTGGTCGAGAATACGAAACGGTCCATACCTCAATGGCTTCAACTTCTTACCTTCCCCTTTCAGCCTTTCCTTTCCTAACTTCAACCATACCATGTCACCAACACCAAAATTACAAGGAACAAGATGCTTGTCATGCTTTGCCTTGTATTTGAGAAATCTTTTCCAAGAACTTTTGTGCCTTTTGTCTCTCACTTTCTTCTCCCCCCCCCACCCCCGTATCACTTGAAAACACCAAATCGAAAGGACTAGGCGGTAAGTAGCCATAACACGTCTCGAAAGGAGACTTTCCCGAAGAACTGTGAACCGCTCTATTGAAAGCAAACTGTAAATATGGTAGACTCTCATCCCAAGTCTTAGGATGCTTATTATTATATCCCCGTAACATGTGAACCATAGTCCTGTTGACTACCTCTGTATGCCCGTCTGTTTGTGGATGAAAAGCTGTACTCTTCTTCAACCTAGTGTCCATCATCCTCCACAAAGAATCCCAAAAATGATTAAGAAACCGACTATCCCTATAAGAAATAATCGAAGTAGGTAACCCGAAATGCTTCCACACATGCTCGAAAAAGAGTTTTGCTGCACCCGCTCCTGTCACCGTCTTTGTACATGGAATTAATGCAATCATCTTGCTGAACTGGTCAACCACAACGAACAAGTAATCATGACCCGACTTGGTCTTCGGCAATCCACCAAGGAAATCCATAAAAATACTCTCCCAAGGTCTTGATGGTACCGGCAATGGTAGATACAACCCATGTTTCCTGTTTGAGGGTTTAGATTGCAACACAACTTACAACCTCGAACAAACTTAGCCACATCATCTTGAATCTTTTGCCAAAATACATAACGTCGTAGGTTAAGTAGCGTCTTATTCATCCCAAAGTGTCCAGCAACTTGGGATGTATGTGCTTCTCTCAACCATTGCAACCTATCTTCATCTTGTGGAATGCATAACAACTGACCTTTGTATAATAACCCATCTCGGAGTTCAAACTCACCTTTTAAACCACCTCTTACGTTCTCTAACACCTTCTTGAAGTCTTTACTAGATACGTACGACTCAGCATACTCTTGTGGAACAATTTGCTGAATCCGCATAGCCACCAATAAACTAAGTGGCGGTCTTGACAACATATCGGCCAACTTGTTTGTAACTCCCTTATTGTACTTGACGATTATATGAAATGCCATCAAGTAGGACATCCACTTCATGTATCGAGCTTGTTGTAACTTGGTTTGTGCATGTAGATACTCCAATGGCTTATGATCCGAGTGCACTACCACTTATTTACCTAAGAGATACACTCTCCAATGTTTAACACATTGATACAAGGCATAAAATTCCTTGTCGTAAGGTGGATAGTTCTTAATAGCATCCGAGAACAATTCTGAATGGTATTCCACTGGTTTTACCATCTTGTAGCAACACTCCTCCTAATGCATAGTTAGAAGGCGTGCCCCAAAGATCCACATCCTCTACCCAGCGTAGACCAAATGGTGGATGCAACAGCAGGCCATGAACTATTAAGCTTCATGGATGGCTACTCTGGTTACAACCAGATTCCCTTAGCAGAGGAAGACCAGAAACATACGGCATTCTTAACATCTAATGAACTATACTGTTATACAAGAATGTCATTCGGATTAAAGAATGCCGGTGCTACATACCAAAAAGCTATGGAGAATATCTTTCGCCCTTGGTTAAAAAAGACTGTCGAAGCATATGTAGACGACATGCTAGCTAAAAGTAAACAAGCAGGCACTCATGTGAAAGATCTACGAGAGATACTGGAAAAAATGCGACAAATTAACATGAAGATCAACCCAGCAAAATGCATCTTCGGGGTGACCTCCGGAAAATTTCTGGGATATAGTTACAAAAACAGGTATCGAAACGGACCCACTAAAAGTACAGGCAATTCGAGAAATGCCATCACCAACAACTATAAAAGATGTACAAGCTCTAAATAGCAGATTGGCAGCTCTTAGCAGATTCATTGCACGTTCTTCGAACAGGTGTAAAAACTTCTTTAGCATTTTGAAAAAAGGAGAAAAATTCATATGGACAGACGAGAGGGAGGCCGCGTTTCAGGGGATCAAAAATTACTTAGCGAGCTTACCAGCCTTGCAGCGCCCAGAGAAAGATGAAAACTTAAGACTCTACATCGCAGCAAACGCAGATGCCATCAGCGCGGTGCTAGTAACAACTAAAGAAGAAGAGAAGCCAGTACACTACATTAGTAGGACCCTTTTTCCAGCTGAGAAAAATTACACGAAGTTGGAACAGCTGATTCTGGCACTAGTGGTAGCAACTCAAAAGCTTCGGACATACTTCCAGGCTCACAAAATAATTGTGCTAACAAAAACACCAATTGAATCAGTTCTGAAAAACCTTCAGGCAGCAGGCAGAATTGCAAAATGGAACGCTCAAATTGGCCAATATGATGTGGATTACGAGATCAGAACGGCATTAAAATCACAAATCATCGCAGACTTCCTAGCTGAGTTCCCCATTGAAGAAGACTACGAAGAAGAGCCAATCCTGGGAATCGAAGACGACGAAGGGCCCAGCGACCTGCTGCAACAGTGCCATCCTCGGAGATGGGAAGTCTTCATTGACGATTCGGTAATAGCGATGGCCGAGGAATAGGCATAGTTTTCACCTCACCCAAAGGAGAGCGCACGGTGTATGCTCTTCGGCTGGAGTTCGAAGCAACTAATAACGAGACCGAGTATGAAGCAATGATTCACACCTTAAAACACATAATCAGCATGGAAATTCAAGAGCGCGAATAACGACGGACTCACAACTAGTAGTACGACAATTGGATGGAAGCTATCAATCCAATGGCTCGCTATCCAAATACAAGAAATTAGCAAGAAGACTCATGACAAAAATTCTGCATCTCAAAATTCGGCACATTTGCAGAAAAGATAATAGGCATGCGAACGCCTTGGCGTTCATTGCCTCCCAGGTAACAGATCAAAATATTATCTCCATCGAAATTGGTAGAATAAAGAAATCGTCAATAGCAGCCGAAGAAGGAGAGCTAGTGATGGCCATACAAGAAGAGGATGATGCCTGGAGGGTGACCATAAGGAAATACTTGGAAAACCAGGAATTGCCAAGCAGTCCACTAGAATCGCATAAAGTAACCAGCAGATCTGCCAACTACCGGCTCATAGATGGAGTCCTACATCGACAATCATTCTTGGGACCACTACTAAGGTGCGTCCACCGGATAGATGACATAGCATTAATGAGAGAGCTGCACAGCGGAGAAGAAGGAACCCACAGTGGTGCACGAGCACTCGCACAGGCTCAAGGATACTATTGGACATACATGCACGCTGACGCCAAAAGAATCTCTCAAAAATATGACCCCTGCCAAAGATTTGCTAAACGAATCCACGCGCCTGCAACGAATCTGAATTCAGTATTAAGCCTATGGCCGTTCGCCAAATGGGGAGTAGACATCATCGGCCCATTCATTCAAGGAACATGACAGCGAAAATACATAATAGTTGCAACTGATTACTTCTCCAAATGGAACGAGGCCAAAGCCCTAAGAAGCCACACGGGCAAAGAGGTGTTTACTTTCTTTTGGGAGAACATATTATGTCGATTCGGAGTCCCTGCGGAAATAGTCTCAGACAATGCTCAATTCTTCAGCGCCGATGCTAAGAACTGTTAAATCAGTACAATGTAAGGCTAGGGACCTCGACGCCAATATATCCTCAAAGTAATGGCCAAGCAGAGGCGACAAATAAAACAATAGGGGATAACCTGAAAAAACGAGTACTCCCCCACAAAAAACAATGGTGTGAACCTACACAATGTACTATGGGCGTTCCGAACCTCCCAAAGACGTGCGACAGGAATGACTCCTTTTCACCTAACATTCGGGACTGAGGCAGTACTGCCTACAGAAATAATGATACCAACAGACAAATACAAAGCATGGGAACAAAACCTCTCGGCAGATTTAATATATGCAAAATTGGACGACCTCGAAGAAGCTAAAGAAGAAGCTCGGCAACACATCAACAACTACCAGCAAGGGCTAGCCCGAGGATACAACAAAAAAGTCATTGAAAGAGAGTTCCAACATGGCGAACTTGTACTAAGAGAAATACCGCCGGACCAAAAAGGAAGCGCACGAAAGCTAGAGCCAATCTGGGAAGGGCCATACAAAATTAAGCAGGTGGCAGGAAAGGGAGCGTACAAGATAGTTGACGAAAAGGATAGCCTAGGACTTGGAAATGCATGGAATGCGAAATATATAAGAAAATATTACACATAAAAATGTATGAGTATCCTCGAAATAAAAGAAAGATTTCTACATATTACACAGCAAGCACGCCGAATCAAACTCCAAAAGAATGACACCTCGTCTAAATCAGGCTTTAACGCCACCAAAACAGGTCGGCTATAACGCCATATCTCCCCTAGTGCCTCGTCGCAAACGAAAAGGCTATAACGCCAAGGCAAAAACGCCAAACAATCAATAAAAGACCTCGAAAAGCAGGCATCGAGCTGATGCTCATATAAACCGTAAGGGCCCTACGAGTTATATGACACAGTCCTCTACCCACAAACACCCCGTTAGCGGTGGATACTTTGAATCAAGGCTATATAAGCTGATGATACATTCGTATCCACTACCACACGACCACGAGAACCTCTCTTTTTGAGGCGTCGAGGGGACAATAAATGGGATTAACATCTGCCTATATCGTTGGCAGCTGCTTCGCTCTAAAAACAAGCAACGAAGTACGCAACCGAGGGACCCCTCTAAAAAAACTAAGCCTCGAGGGGGGGCTGTTAAAGATATAGACGGGTCGAACTTTAGGCCGCGATAAGAGAAAAGTGCCATGTCTAAGATCCAGCCTTGACCGGCACTCCCCCATTGTGATACTTTATTATTGAAAAATGGGCATCCATTTTAAGCTCCTACATATACTTAGGATGAAAATAGGTTACCAGGGCGCCACCATGCCCTCTAGGAAGATAAGCAAATATCTTCGGTACCTACCTAATGTACTAAGGCGAAGCGGATGCCTATGCTCTCAATAGCCAGTGTTTGCTTGAAAGCAGTGCGAGTAACTCAAAGCCTTTGGGAAGGGTGATCCGTAAGCCCACACTAGCTGGTTCACTATCTCCTACATCGAAGTAAGCCCCGAAGTTGCACCTCAAATAACCATAACAGCCAAAAAAGCAAAACAACAACGAAAAATACAAACAACTCAAAAATAAAAGTTCGAAAACAACAACGCTACATCAAAACGCATAGTCCAACAAGTTGCATACAAATATAGAGAAAATAAGGAAAACATAGGAAAAGCATCTTCTACTCAAACAGTCTCAACAACCTTCTTGATAACACCATCTTTCTTAGAAGCAACATCAGGACCATTTTGAGAAACCGGAACCTTCGGATCACCACCATCCTTCATAGGCGAAGCATTAATCTTCGGAGTACTAGCAGATCGGCCAGGAGCTTCGACATTAATCTTAGCATCAGTACAAGAGGCATCAACAAAACCCTTTAAAGATTCTTTGATAGATCCTTCGGGGAGTGGACCCTCCACAGAACCGCTCTTTTCCTCCTCAACCAATCCATCCTTGTCCTCATTCGGCCCCGCGCCCGCAAATTCATCATCATTCCTTTCCTCTTCACCATCGGCTTCGCCACTTTCGCTACCCATCTCTTCAAAATCATCATTTTCCCTCGCAGCCTGCAGCTGCGCCACTATCACCTTGACATCTGCGGAAGGAAGAAGTCCCTTATCGGACTCTAAGGAAGCATCAGGATCATTCTCGCCATTACGATAGTAGGGAGGCCGCATGCCGAAATCTCTATACAAAAACCGACCGTGTTGACGACTGAACAAGGACGTTCGACTAGCCTCCCCTTTGATATGCTCTCTAAGCTTCAAAATTTCCTCGTCAAGTGATGCGAGCATGTCATCTTTCTCTTTACAGACACCTTGCGAAAGGCTGAGCTCGTTGTCCTTACTATTTAACTCGGCATCCAGCTTCAAAACTTGCTTCTTCTTAACCTCCAACTCTTGAAAGTAGCCATCTCGCTCCTTAATAGCAGTTTCAAGCCGCTTGTCAGCCTCTTTCACATCCCTAGAAAGATCACTCTTCTCTTGCTGTAAAGATTAAACATCGGCGTCAAGACGGGTAATTTCAAGACCGCGCGCGTGAGCTAGGTCCAGCAGATACATCCCATGATGCTTTTGCTACAAAAAGAGGCAAGCAAAAAATCAATACACGAAACAAATGGTACACAAAACAACTTAAACAAAAACACACTTACAGCTTCGATAAACGCTTGGTGCTTGGTAACCGCCGAGGCAAGAACATATGTTCCCCAATCGCCAGAAAAAGCTTGAGAAAGAAACATATCTACCAAAGGATCAAGTGGGTGATTCAGGGGATCCCTACATATAATTTCAAATAGTCAGAAAGGTCTTTGGCATAAGGACCAGGGAGGGAACTTCGTTCCAGGAGCTTCTGAGACTCCTCCATCGAGCAATGCGTTCGTGCAAAACCAGTGGGAGCAGAGATCACGCCCAAAGCAGGTTGGGAGGATTGACCCAATGAAGCATCCACAAGACGATCGTTAGAGCCATACTCATTAAAATTTATGCCAGATGGGCAGGGATCAATAATCCTGACATCAGGAAAAACAGGGGCAGTAGGTCCTTGCACTGCCACAGCAATTTGAGAGCATGTCGCCGAGGCAACCCCCCGAGGAACTTGCTCATTCGAAGGCCCCCTTCTCAACCTTTTCAAAGGTTCAACCCTCTCATTTTTGGTACCTTCGCCATCAACATCTCCCACGGACGTGGCAGGAGCAGCTAAACCTTTGCCAACAGTCCTGGTAGTAGGACCTTGCGAACCAACGGTTCGGGAAATAGTTTTTACAAGCTTCTTTTTTACACCACCAAAGGCAGTTTTCTCCCGATTCGGGTCACACAAAGAAAATTTCATTATACCATCATTAACCAGGAGCACCTCGTCCTGCTGAAAAGTAGTCAATTCGTCAGGTTCTAAACAGAAGCAGGTATCCATACCCATTGAATAACTGAGGCATGTAGTGTTTATCACCTGACCACCTTCCCCCCTTTCAGCAACCAACTTCAAAGGCTCTTTTCTCTTCTTTGAATCATCGGCTTGCTCCTGAGCTTGTGGATTTTTCAGCTTCTCTTGCTCAGATTTCTGAAAAGATGGCCACATGAGTAAACCGACCAACAGAAAAAGAGTTAAAAAGATATATATTTGTCGCCATACCCTCTCCTTGAGAGCAATTATCTTCTCCTGGGACTTCTTGCGCTCCTCCTCGGAGAAGTGAATCTTGTAGAACTCAACAACAGAGAACTTATGATGATCTTCAAACTTTGTTCGTTCGACCTTCTTCTCCTCTTCTTCATAGCCAAAAAGAACGGGACCTTTGATAAGCACGGGCTTCGAAAACCATACCTCGTCACTGGAATGGCGAAGGAGTGTGTTTGTTTTAGACCCAGAAAGATCTACGTCGCCCAGAACATGCGAAGAATCGGCCACTTTGCCAAGGCTTACACTCCAGGGATCCTTTTGTTTAAGCAAGCTTTTTTCCACCTTATAATACTTGAAAAAATTCTCAACAGTCCAAAAACTGGGTGGGCGCTTGAGTTCCTCGGGAAGCTTCGCATAATAATACGATTTGCCCTCCGAGCGAGCCACCCACTCCCGAATAACTCGAATAGAGTTCCCGTTCAATTGCATCACACCGCAAGGAGGACTGATTTGAGAGTAAATTTCATAAAAAAGGGGATTCACAGGATCATATAACGGAATATGAAGGCCGACGCCAAGCTGCTCACCGGAAACAATCAGCCTCGCTACACTGATGAGAAGAAAGCAATTCAGGGGACAGATTGACCTTGCCCAAGCTCCGACAAGGGAAAAGATTCACATCAAAACCATAAATCTTGGCTCTTTCTTCCCAAGTGAGTTTTTGAGGATCCACCATCTTCCGGGGAAACTCTCCGCCAGGCAGTGCACTCTTTTTAAGAGCCTAAAAACAAAAGAAATTTAGAGGATGAACAAACAAAGAAGAATATAAGCAAAGGCAATTGTAAAAACTCACCATGGATGAGGTAGCAGATTGACGATGGGAAGTAATCAGAGAAGTCGAGAATGCTAAAAATATCACAGAAGACTACGCAAGAATAGAGGAGGAAAAGAGAGGGCAAACAAGCTTAAATAAGAAGACGCAAGACCGGCGCAGCCGGTAAAAGGTAGAAAGGGCGAAGATTTCGAAATCATTAAAGGCAACATGTGTCATTTAAGGAAGTTAACTAACCGGATACGTGTCGACAATGGCGAGGCCTAGGGGAGTTTTCTTTTCCGAACCTCCTCGATCTTCGGACAAGAAAGAGGCAAACTGTGGAGGGTAAAAACCCATCGGACACGTGTCGCAGATCCAAGAAACAGGACCACACCAAAGGAGGAAGCGGCGAAGCTTTGGGACCAAACCAAAGAAAGATGAGACCGAGGACACCGAGTAAAGAATCAGAAGAAAGGGATTCGGACCTTGCCTCAAAGGACCGAAGCCCCCGAACCATCTTCGGAGTAACGCCGAAGGAACCGCCATACTCGACAAGGACTGACACCACCACGATTGAGTCAGTTGTCTTATTAGCTGTAAACCACCCAAGCTCGGCCTATATAAGGCGAGCTTGGAAAACGTTGTAAGGGTTGGAATTTTTGGGTGTAACCTAAGTGGCGAGAGAGGGATTAGGTCTGTATCTCCTCTAGCTCCTTAGGATCATATCCTTGTAGTAAATAAACAGAAGTATAATCTATTATATGCTTTATTCTTTGATGAATGAGTCTTTTCGCATGTCTTCGGTACTGTTCTTGAGGTCTTCGCACCTTGAATAATGATTAAGTAACTATGTGTGTGTTTAAGATCTGAGGGCTATAGAAGATGATGCACACCTATGCAGATTTTATACCCATACACCTTCGGTGTCCAAGCTATGGGCTAGGCACCTCTATATATAGTGTTTTGGGTTTCCCAAAACCTCCTAGGAATCTATTTCCTAATCTAAAAATCTTTCTTTATAAAGAATCCTTTTCTATATAGGAATCCTTTCCTAAATAGAGTTCTTCTCTCAATTAACTTGAGGTCGACCAAGTTCCTAAAGAGACTAGGATACACCTGTATCAACGAGATCCCGGGGTTTTTCTGCTAGGTTTGCAGTTTCATCGTTAACAAAATTATGGTGTCTTGCATTACTTTTCCCTACCGCATTATATTGTCTCTGATCTATATAATAAAAGTAATTGCAAGTTTTTTGATTCATAACCTTTGAGTGAATCCATCTCTATTGAGATCTACGAGAACTACGTTCTTGTTAGGGTTCGGTTCTCTGAACTATACTCAGGTTATTGTTTGAATATTGATTTGTGAGATCGTTCAAATAACCATAATCAACTAGGTGCACGAAAAAAAAAAGTTGGTGGTATATCTCGGTATCCTCGCTTTTTCAATTGCTATCAGAGCCAGCAAACACCTTGCAAAGGACGTAACTGTCTGTGTTTCACGCATTGACGTGAATCATGTCTTGTCCCGGTACACCAGACAAAAACTCTGATAAGTCAATTGTAGATATTGGGTCTTCTTCTTTCTGTGATGAAGCATTAAAACCATATCTACAAGCCTTACCTTTTAACCTCTATGATGATTCTGATTCAGAAGCTGAAAGAGAAGCTGAAAAGGAAAGCTCCGGACTCATTAATCACATGAATTTTCAAAGTTCTGAGATTACTCGTCTAAAACACAAGGTTAATCGACTTGTCAATCACATATCCATGATAACCTCTGATTCCTGTTCAAAAATTACTCCCTGTGAGGAATGAAAACATGAATCGATCTCAGTCATGGTATGTGGAAAAATAATGGAATTGAAAGGAGAGATTGAACTCCTAAAAAACGATATACACAACTCCGATGTATTTCAAACAATTCCTGCATCTATTGGCAATATTGCAACTATTCCTGTGCAAAAAGCCAAGAACGTTGATACATCTGTCACCAACGTAAAAAACACCAAAGATGCGTCTATGATCTGTCAAATTTGCAAAACGAATAAAACTATTCGGACAAGATCAAGAAAACACTTTGAGAATAAAGGAATAGTAGATCTTAAACAAAAGCTAGATCAAATTCTCAAAGAAATCGGTGACATCAGAAAGACCAATCGACCCAATCATTGGTCACGACCCAAAGAACATACTGAGACCAAGACATTTTTTCGACGTTCTCAAAATTCTGGAAGTCACCGTCTCAACAAAGCTGTTAAAAAAAAACACAACGTTGGGTTCCTAAGAGGAAGATACATTCCGTCAACAATCAAGATAAGGGAATAAAAGCTTTGCAAGATGATGCTTTGAGTAAACTGGTTACTCAATTTCAAGACATCCTCGATTAAACAAGGTTCTTCAAAGCTGAACGATCTCATTAACATCCGTCAGAAGGAGCAGAAACTCTCAGGTAACTCCTCAACCATTGAATCTTACTTTGATGATAGCAACTTCTATGACAAATTCTCAAAAGGAAGAGAGACAAGATTGATGACACAAGGCGAGTGGGAGAGAACTCGCCATAACACCTAAAAGTGTTATGAGTTGCCACTCTTATCTAAGTGCTGTGTAGATAAGAGTGTAGTAATTGTTCTTATGAACAATAAGAGGACACTACAACTCGACGTTTTATTTTTTTATCTCACTATTGTGCTATTATGTCTTTTTGATAAATAAAAGTGGGATCCTAGTATTCAAAGCAGTAAACCTTGTAGGAAGTTTCTTGAAAACCAATAATAAGACACACAACTGTTGAGCCATGCTCCAAAAATTTCCTCTGAGTCACATATTGTTGACAATATCAGAGGTTGTCTTATACCACATCATTAAACGTGCTTTCACATCTAATAAGAATCCAAAATGTAATGACTCAATGTGAATATCAACACTTTGAAATTTCTACCTCCAGGGTCTCTCCCTGCCTCTGGCTCCTAAGGCAAGAGTCGAGAACATGATCCATGAGAGTAATTGTGAGCGTAAGCTGAAAAGTCATGAAAAGAACAAGTCATGATGGTGATATTTAAACTTATTCCCACATTGGTTACATAAGGAATTAAACATGCGTCCATTGCCAATATTTTGGGTAAACGCTGTTAGGGCATTGTCCGGTCAAACCCACTAGCGTTGGTATGTCCAGCTAGTTGTCAGTTTTAGGTGTCAAAACTCAATTCTTGATTTAGCCTACTAGAGTTTAGATTTCGGAATTGGGATATAGACAAAGTAGTAGAGACCTTGAAGACGAAGACTGTGAAGAGAAAGAAGACATCAATTATTCTTCATCGATAAAAGGTTAGTAGGAGTTATGACTTTA
>JAJJMA010031946.1:4560-30795 GCA_023529015.1 Papaver nudicaule
GGGCATATATACGCTCCTCCGTGAGGGAGGAGCAAGTTAATAGCGTCACAGGTTGTGGCGCCATGGCCTTGGACGGCAACAGCCTTGGCCTAAGGGCCAAGTCCAACTTGGTGGCGCCATGCATATGGCGCCACTCATGCTCATGTGTAGAGATTACTATTTTATATATATATATATCGCTTTTCATATGTGCTCTGGTAAGCGTGTATGCATAACCACTCATGTTATTAGAGAAATACAAGCAGTGGTGACTTACTTGGAATTGTTTGTGTGTTGCAGAGAAAGCGCAATGGTGACCAAGAGCTGGCTTCCAGCCATCATTCCGTCCGCGATACCGCTGCTAGAACTCCCAAGTGTACTGATGGCTTTTCATATGCTCCCGTTGTCAGGAATCCGACCGCACTTGTCAATCGTGGAGACTTCTCTGCATGTTTCATCCCAAGACAAGGAGACTTCGATGATTCTTCGATGGTGGTGCCGAGGGAGGCTGTTAGATTTTTCATGGAATCCAAGGTGTGCGATGGTGTGCCTGTCGTCTTCAAGGTCCCACAGTTCCCTGTGTTGCCATGTTGTGCTTGGTACGATTTTATGTTAACTAACAAGAAGGTACAACCAGTCTTGGAACGAGCCGGTGTCTTCTATGCGGTGAAGGCTACTAGGAACTTGAAAATATATAAGGACTCTGGTGCCATCGTTACTTTCCTCCTTCATTGGTGCAGGGCGACGAAGACTTTCGTGACGAGTTGGGGTGAGTTTTCCATCTCTTTGGAAGTTGTTGCTGCTTTATACCCTTTTCCAATGTTAGGAAATCTTCCAGGCAGCTACTCCGCAGCTCAGAGTGCGATGATTGAGGTTTTGAACAGGAAGATCCAAGAACTGGAGGTAGCCAAAGTTCAATCGAGCGAGAATTATACAGAATGGACTAATCATTGGTATGTGGGTGGCGCGAGTCCCAATGGGGGTGTCCCCGAGAGCACCCTTTGTATTGCCGCATTCGTGGTACTTTGGTTGTCCAAGGACATCTTTGCTGACGCTCCCTTTGGTACCTTGAAGCTCCATGTCGTCCCCTTGGCTGTTCTCCTTGCTCATGGTCTGAGTCTTCATATCGGTAGCTTATTCCTTGGTTCTCAGTATGCCCAGTTTGATGCTTTCGTCCGGGATATGTCGGTGCCTGGTGTTAGGAATGTTGGTACCCATGATAACCTCTCATTTGTACAGGCGATCTTGTGGGAGCACATCAAAGCTCATAGACCCAAGAAGGGGGCTGCTTTGGATAAGGCACTGAAGAAGAGTCCTCGAATCTTGAAATGGGTTACCAAGTTGCCTATCACTTCTCCGGAGCTGGGGCACTTGCTGGATGATGAGAGGAACTTCATCTTCCGCCCTTGGTATACTAACTCCTCCCCTGAGATTGTACAACCCATAACTTTCACGGAGACGCCTGGTGTCGAGCTACAATCGGGACCCCGGGAGTCGAGTGGTCTTACTATTGGGAAATCTATCTTCATTAACAGCAGCACTCCTGGTTATATTTTTGGTTATTTTCGCGGGGAGGAGGTAGTAATGCTTTACAATGTTGATAGAGCGGCGAGACTGATGGGTTTCGATCAGGATGTTCCCAAAAGATTGCTTCCCGTGCCTTCCGTAGCCGAATTGCGGTCTTCGCTCGATGTATCACTTTACCCTGGTCGTCGTTCTAATTTTGTTTTTCGTCATAGGCCGAAAAGAGTGACCCCTGAGTATCATGAGTTTTGGAATGACACTCTTGAAGTTTTTCGTGGTTTCGCAGTCGTGAAGGGGGAGGTCGGGATACTCCCACTGCTCTTGTCCAGGTACGATAGTTCGATTGCAATCTTTTCTTGGTTACTGGGTGTCCTTCTATTTACCTTTCGTTATTCTTTTGCAGATGAGCCCTACTCCGAGTCCCCAGTCGGATAACATGATTCTAGTTCGAGGCGTCAGAAGGAATCGGCCCAGGATGAGGCTTCCCATGGGATATGTCTCTCAGGCGGGAACGGATGAGTTCCCCGATGAGTTTCCTGATGACTGCGAGGATGCTGATATGACGGTAACGAGTCTTCCACCAAGGCTGCTCTACTCTCATGCTTATGTTTAGACAAGTCCTTATTTTTATTATTTTTACAGACGGACCGTCCAGGGGATAACGAGCCGATGGGGTCTTCGAACGTGGGTAACGTGGATCGAGAGTTATCCGAGAAGACCGATAATTCTTCGCCTCTTCTTGAGGTTTCAAGTCCTGACGTGGTGAGTGGCTCGTGTTCTTTGTACTCCCAACTATTTCTTTCCCGTCTATGATCTGGTAACTCTTGTCTTCACATGGTTACTAACTCGTTCCCTCTTCAGACTATGAAAGGGATCGACGAGCTTACGCGCGATGAGACGTTGATAACCAAGGGTGTTGGCCGTCTTCAAATGGCTACTCCCGTTACTGCGGACGTGCTCGTAGACGAAAGCGCCGGTGAAGAAATCGTAGAGGATGGTGATACTGAGGAGATTGAGGACTCTGACTCCGAGGATACCATTGCTGAGATAAGAGCTAAGGAGGCTAGACTGAACGCACTTTATCAGTCTCGAGGTGTCGCGTTTCCCCATTTTAGTAGAGTTAGATCCTACCAGGTGGCCATAGGTGGTTTTGTTGTCTCCCACGAGTACGAGGACATGTATACGCGTATCTGGAAGGAGTTTGGGCACATTGCCAGGGAGGATGCAAACCGTGCCGTGGCGGAAGGGTTCGTCGGAGTTCTGTTGGAGCGGATTGCCGAGATGCGGGAAAATTCTATGCGCGGGGTTGAATCATAAACGTTGCAGGATTGGGAGGACGCCATAGCTGCTGCTGAGTCCGAGTCTTTTAATGTGTCTTGGCTCCGGGAGAGGTTCGAGAAGCGGAAGCAAGCTAAGGTTCAGGCTGACGGTATTACAGATGATGTTCTCGCCGCGAAGAAGAGGGAGGTTGCTGAGTTGGAGGCTAGGTTCGTGAAGGAGCGGGATGTGCTTTTCAACATGAGAGACTCTTATGAAGAGGCTAAGGCTATTGTGTTGTCTGGTCTTTTCTGAGTATCTTGGTCTTGTCTCTTGACTCATGGTTTAGGAAGTTTTTTTTTATTATTCGAAAGACAATGATAGAATGAGTTTCATGTTTCGACTACATATAACGGTTTTATACTTCTTATAACTAAAGATTAATTGTGATATTCCTAAATCCACCTTTTCTTAATTGTTATTGTGTCCTTGCATCCATCTTCAAGCAAAACCAGCTTGTAGTACCCGTTCAGTGCGGACCTGGCGACCATGTAGGGTCCTTTGGGATGTTCCCCTCTTCGTCGGGCGGTCTTCATCACCCGTTCCCCGACTTTGTAGTCTTTATTGTTGGCTAGTGGGGCCCTAGGGTTGTGGAGTTTCTGGTATAATAGTGATTTCTGGGGACGGCAGGCAGTCCTGGTTGTGTTCTCGTCCTCTATGCCTAATTGGCTGAATAAGATACTAAGGGTTTCGCAACTTGGGGGAGGGAATCATCTACTTTCTAAAATATTGAATAGGGTGCGTGGTCCACTCGTACCTTGTAACAAGAGATCTGTACATCCTTTGCGGGGATGCAATCTTGGATTTCTTTTCGGAGTCTGGTGAGGTTCCCCCTTCCCCATGTAGGGATACCGTCGCTATGTGGAGATCCTCTGGCCCAGTCGATGCTTCTGGTGGGGTTGTAGTCTCGTTGAGAAGGCTCTGGTTGTTGCTGAACCAAGGGTGGCCGAAAATCATGTCGTATTCTAAATCTCGTGTGACGATAAAGTTCAGCCTCAGTCCGTACTTCGTTCACTTCTATCTGTAGAGTTACTTGTCCATGGGTTATCACCGTCCTTCCTTTGGGATCCTCCAACGTTGTTGGTGAATAGGCAACGTCGTGTAATGAGCCCCCTGAAGTTTCTAGTGTTGCTGCAGGGATGATATTGATTCTCACTCATGGGTCCAACAACGTGTTGGCGAATCTGACGTTGCGTATACATGCGGTAGTGAGTATTCCCCAACCTTGTCTAGCTAATAGTCCCCAGTCGTATCTTACTGAATACCCGCCTTGGGTTGGCGGGTGTGGGTCTTCTTTCTCACCAAATGGTAGTCGCCTTCCTGACACCCCGTGGTTAAGCGCTGTAAACATATCCCGACGTTGAGGGTTCGAGAAGCATAAGATTTCGAATAATTGGTGCATTAAACTCTCCACCCTCTGATTCACGGGTTCCTTGTGATCAGTGAGAGCTCGGATGTGTGGAGGACCTTGGTGTATTCCGTGAGAACGTGCCTTAGTCTTGACAATGCGTTCTTCGAGAATTCGTCTGAAACTGTAGCAATGGACCGTGGCGTGGCTGATCCTCCGGTGATAGTGGCAGTATCGAGGGTGTTTCATTTCTCCAGCAGTGGGAGCCCTTAGTACTTCAGGCAACTCCACGAATTTGTCTCGGACCCAGGAGTCTAGCAGTTGTTCCACCTCTATCGTCGAGATGTCGTTCGGCAGGTTAATTCCCCCTCGTTGTTGTTGTGAGACTTCTTCTGGTGTCACGTCTCTCGTCATTGAGGTCGAGTCTCGTGTCTTGCGTTCAGTGGGACACTCTCCTGCCTTCTTTTTCCTGCCGTTGTCGCCTAAATCCCTATACGTAGGGGTTCTGTCATCTTCAGTGAGTTATCCACATTTCAGTAGTTGAGCTCTCTCCTTCATGGTAGGCATTATAGTGGTTTCCCGGGCTGCTGCCTCCTGGAGTTCAGAGAGAGTCTGAAACTGAAGATCTTCTAAGAGAGTTCGGTAGATGGAGTCATTGTGCCGGTGCAGGCTTACACTAGTTGTGGCTCCATTATGTCTAGATCGGAGCAGTCGAGGGCTTTTCCTTTAAATCTCTTTACGTAGTCGTCGGGGCACTCGCCGGCCTTTTGGCGCATTTTACTCAGATCAGAGAGAGTTACTTTCCCAAAAAAGTATTCCTTAAAGAAAGTGTCCATTAGTCCATTCCAGGTGCTTGTGGTTCTTGGCGGGAGGTGAGTGTACCATCGGTAAGCCTCTCCAACGAGAGACTTCGGAATCTCGTTGAGCCTCAAGGTATGACTGTATCCGTATTCCCTCAGAGATTCTAGGAAACGTGAGATGTGTTCTCGTGCATTACCGGTTCCATCATATCTTGGGAAGGAGAGAGTAGTGTGGACTTGAGAGGGCTCCTGGATTGGTTGAGCGTCAGCTTGGTGGTGTAAAACCACGGTTGATTCGTCTTTCGTTCGCACGATGATTCTTTCCGCTGCTGGGACATCAGAGGTGTTTGGCAGTTTCTCTGCAAGGGATTTGAGGTAGGCTGTAATCTCCATTAAGGTAGCCGTGATGTTCATTTGTTGGCTGGCGAGGGTGTCTTGTCGTCGGGCTATTTCTTATATGGCCAGGGGCGTCGGTGAGTTTTCGCCTCCTCTGTCGTTGGTATTAATTGGATGATCGTTATTAGAGTCTGTTTTTCTTGTAGGGTTTGAGGTGTTGAGACGAGGGCTTGGTTTCTGAGACCCTATCCCTAGTCAGACATTCTAAAGGTGACTTTCTGAAACCGAGAGATTGATCTCCCACTGTGGTCGCCAACTGTTTTTACCTGGAAAAACAATGCACCGTCTATGGGTAATTTCGTAGTGCTCGAGATCAAAGTCGAACAAGACGAGCCTAAACAAAGTCAATGGTCGTTCACGTCTTGCTTCGGTCACAGAGAGGATAGAGGTTGATCTAGGGAGGGAAACAACGAAGAAACTTGAGATCAGGTTGAGAATGTATTTTGGGTATAAGAGTTCAAGATCTCCGTCGTGAGGGTGACTGGAAATCTCCAAGGCTAGAAGTGTGTTGGTTTGCTCAGGTGTGTCTGCTCTGAGGCTCTGGTGTATTCAAGTGTTATGAATATTCTGGTTTTTCTGAAAAGATGTTCTGCCTTGGAAGATAGAGGAAGCCTCCATTTTTAGTTTTGAACTCACCCTGATCTCTCGACAGAGAAGGTGGAAGTCATGGAAGAGTAGGGAGTGGAGGACACGAGTTGTTCTCGGTAACTGCTAGGATCGTGTAGATCATGTCCACTCAGCGCCACTTTCTTGTAATTGTCCATCATCTCTATCAGTTTCTTTCAACTGCCGTAGACCGCCAGACCAATACCCCTAAAGTTATCCCCCCGTGTGATGTTTTGATGTCTCGAGTGATACGCGGATATTGCGTAGTTGAGTTGAGTTGAGTTTGAGTAGAGTCGTATGACTAGGACGTCGTGACCAGCGTAAGTGTGGTGCTTTCAAGACACGTGTAGTAGATGCATAGGAGTGGCCTTGGCTGTTGGCCAAGGCCAAAATTCATGGCGTCATGGACTTGTGGCGCCATAGCCTAAGGGGTTACGGCCTTGCCCTTTGGCCAATGCCAACTTCTAAAGCGCTTGTTAGCGCTGAGTTCTGTTTTCATGGCGCCACGGCCTTGGCCTCCAGGGCCAACTTGTTTTGTTGTGGCGCCATGGTTCATAGCGCCACGGCCTTGGCCTTTGGCCAAGGACAACTAGTTTTGTTGTGGCGCCATGGTTCATGGTGCCACGGCCTGGGCCTTTGGCCAAGGCCAATTTCTCGCGCACTCTCGTGGTGCTATGATATATGGCGTTATGACTTTGGCCTTTGGCCAAGGCCAACTTTGTTGCAGCTGGTGCGTTCCGGATATGCCGCCTTGGTTGTGGTGTGCGTGCTTGCGCTACAGCGTACTTGAATTCATGGCGTGCTTATCCATGGTATGTTAGACCACCCTGAGCGTAGGGTGTGGTCTGTTTAAGCTTGTTCAGGCTGTTGTATACCTCTCAGAGAGCTTTGGATATGCCTAAAGCTTCGGTATTCTTGAGGTTTTCATTGAGACTCAGATATTGAGTCGCACTTTTAGAGGAAATCCATGAGGATGCGTCTCTGTGAACTCTTCACCATGTACCATTGAGCAATCTAGTTCTGATATCGAGGAATTCGAGTTTATGTCGACATGAAGCAGATTAAATGGGTTTATGTGCTGGTGAGATTCTCAGTACTGCACTATGATATCATCCTCTCCACCGGGAGTTATAAGAGAGAACTCATAGGGAGTATATTCAGCTCGTAGAATAGGTTGCATTCTGAGCTACAGAGATATGCCTGAATAGGCGATGGCCCTTAGGTAAGGCGTAGTTAGAGAGTAGTTTTACAATTTTGTCCCTCTCCCATTTTTCACCATCTACACCTGGAAAAAACAATGCACCGTCTCTGGGTACTTTCGTAGTGCTCGAGATCAAAGTCGAACAAGACGAGCCTAAACCAAGTCAATGGCCGTTCACGTCTTGCTTCAGTCACAGAGAGGATAGAGGTTGATCTAGGGAGGGAAACAACGAAGAAACTTGAGATCTGGTTGAGAATGTGTTTTGGGTGTAAGAGTTCAGGATCTCCGTCGTGAAGGTGACTGGAAATCTCCAAGGATAGAAGTGTGTTGGATACTCAGGCCAGTTTGCTCTGAGGTTCTGGTGTTTTTCCGTATTCTAGTTGTTCTGCCTTGGAAGATAGAGGAAGCCTCTATTTATAGTGTTGAACTCACACTGATCTCTCGACAGAGAAGGTGGAAGTCGTGGAAGAGTGGGGGAGTCGAGGACATGAATTTTTCTCAGTAATTGCTAGGATCGTGTACATCACGTCAACTCAGCGCCACTTTCTCGTAATTATCCATCATCTCTATCAGTTCTTTCAACTATTGTAGACAGTCAGCCCAATACCCCTAAAGTTATCCCCCCGTGTGATGTTTTGATATCTCGAGTGATGCGCAGGTATTGCGTAGTTGTGTTGAGTTTGAGTAGTGTCGTGTGACTATGATGCCGCGGCCAGCGTGAGTGTGGCGCTTTTGAGACGTGCATAATGGGAGTATGAGAGTGGACTTGGCCGTTGGCCAAGGCCAGGAACTCATGGCGCCATGGATATGGCGCCTGTAGTGTAGCACCTTGGCCTTGGGCCAAGGTTGAGTTTTAATGGCATCAGGTATTTATGGCGCCATAGTCCAAGAGGCTACGGCCTTGGCCTTTGGCCAAGTCTAATTTCTATAGCGCTGCAATTTTTAGGGCGCCATGGTTCATGGCGCCACGGCCTTGGCCTTTGGCCAAGCCCAATTTCCATAGCGCTATGGTGCAAATTTTCATGGCGCCATGATATATGGCGCAAATTTTCATGGCGCTATGATATATGGCGCCACGGCCCTGGCCTTTGGCCAAGGCCAACCTTATTGCGGCTAGTGCGTTCTGGCTACGCTACATTGGTTATGGTGCGCATGCTTGCCCTATAGCGTACTTGAAGTCATGGTGTGCTTATCCATGGTATGATAGACCATCCTGAGTTTAAAGTGTGGTCTGCTTAAGCCTATTTAGGCTGTTGTATGCCTCTCAGAGAGCTCTGTACAGGCCTAGAGCTTCGGTGTTCCTGAGGTTTTCATTGAGACTCGGATGTAGAGTCACATTTTGAGAGGAAATCAATGAGGATGCGTCTCTGTTAACTCTTCACCATGTACCATTGAGCAATCTAGTTCAGATATCGAGGAAATTCTGGGCGATGTCGATATGAAGCATATTAATGGTTTTATGTGCTGGTGAGATTATCAGTACTGCATTCTGATATCATTCTCTCCATCGGGAGTTATAAGAGATAACTCATAAAAAGTACATTCAGCTCGTAGAATAGATTGCATTCTGAGCTATAAAGATGTGTCTGAATAGGCGATTCCCTCTAGGTAAGGCGTAATTAGAGAGGAGTTTTACGATTTTTCCCTCTCTCATTTTTCACCATCTACAGCGTTCATATAATCCATGCGAAAACTTCCAACTTTCATATATTGAAGTTTTCGGTCTAGGCATGATTAGTTCTCGGACTTGTCGTGACTTGGCCCATGGAATTCAACAACTTAATCCAAGCGATGTTCAAACTAAGTATTTGGACCAGAAGTCGCAAAGCGATGTCCAAACAAGCATTGGACCAGAAGTCGCGGACCTTCAAACAAAGTTGAGTCTTCTTTAACTTTTGGCTTAGTCCAAAGTTCTTAGAAGATTGAGAATGGGTATTTAAGATATGGATTTTCCTAGTTCCAGAACTTGCTTGAGCCCTACTCAAGGTTGCTTATACTTTAAACAAAGCCTCACTTGGTGATCACTATAAATAGATGAACTTCTGCAAGATACAATCTCAATCCTCTACACATCTGTGCATCCTTGCATAAAGGTTGGTCGTCATCTCGAAGTCCTTTTGAACTACGACTATTGAAATACTTCACTTGATTATCGTGAAGCACAGGTCGGAAGTCAAATTCCATCCTGTATTTGGGTCGATTGAATTCTTTTTAATCTTATCACGACCAAGATTTGATAGAAACTTCGTAAGGTAGATCTTGTATCGTAAACCCTAGAAGTTCCCAAACGCAAATTCACGAACTAGGTTTCATACTAAGTTCGTCTCGCGTTTGGAGGTAAGGTTGTTTAGCGCTAGATCAATAAGCCCTATTCAACATATCGATTTCCATTAACCTTGACTTTAAGTCTAAAGGAAATCACAATCGTATTCTTGTTTGATTACTTGGATACTTCTAGGCGTCCTGTTAGAGGTAGGGTAGCACTAGTCTTCACGAACGGAAGTGGAACAACTCCTAGGCCTGTAAAGGACGTCAGTTAGGGGAATCAAGTACGTAGGATACTGCGGGAGCTAAGAGACGTAGGATCACATTTGTAGCTGAATTGCTTGGAGGGTGAATTCAATCTCGATACAGTCCAGTCCGAAGTCTGAGAGTAGGATATCGTCTGTATACCGTTCATACTGAGGGTGTTCACATCTCGACGAGGTCCCGGGGTTTTTCTGCTAGGTTTGCAGTTTCCTCGTTAACAAAATTCTGGTGTCTTGCATAACTTTTCCCTTCCGCATTATATTGTCTCTGATCTATATAATAGAAGTAATTGCAAGTTTGTTGATTCGTAACCTTTGAGTGAATTCATATCTTTTGAGATCTACGAGAACTACGTTCTTGTCAGGGTTCGGTTCTTTGAACTATACTCAGGTTGTTGTTTGAATATTGATTTGTGAGATCGTTCAACCAACCATAATCAACTAGGTTCACGAATACAAAAAGTTGGTGGTATATCTCGGTATCCTCGTTTTTTCAGATATTCTCGTGATAACCAAGTCTAACTAAGAAGATAAAGGAGTCAAAAGTTTAACCCGTGTGAAATTCCAGAGAATATTCACTTGGACGGTTTGTGAACCATTCTTCTGAATTCTGGCCAAATTCATTGAATATGTGGTTCACGTACATGTACATGTAAAAATTAATGTTTTGGAACTCAGGAGAAAAATCCGGAGTCACGGTTCACGAACCGATTCGTGAATCGTCGTTGTTCAGAAATAGGGTTTAACTGGATCCGCTGGAAGTTCTGAGCTGGGCCAGTACTTAGACGTGTTATTACTTATTACGCCCTCAGCTATAATCCATGATGGTGTGCCAAAGCAATCAATAATATTTCTCAACTATTACACTATTCAATAATGAAGTAGTGAGGCAAGTCGAGTTCGAATCCACAGGGAGGTGTGAGTTTAAATTGTTAAAAAGAAAGAGTTTTGATTTCTTATGTAGAAAATTTCAGAGAATTGTAAAGTTGTAATTCAAATTATGAGACGAGTATTGATCAAGGAGTCTTTATCCACTAATGAGCATGAGTACATTCGATCTTACAAGTATAATCTTCTTCAAAGCATGTTTATTAACAACCCTAGAATAGTTATAAGTTCAACTAATCTATATTGACTCCAAAGTCACTTCGTAGAATAAGTTCTCTACTAGATTCTAGCTAATTTGGCCACTTTGAACAAGTTCTCAAGGTGTAACGAAATCAACCGGTAAAATCAGTGAATCGGGTTTGTTCCTTACCACATGTTCATAAGTTCGACATGTTAACTTAGGGTTGTCTAATATACACCAAAGTCCACAAAATCCCTTTGCAACGTTGATGCTTTGCTACTTGTGATAAAATCACCCCAACAATTACGGATTAGGGTTTAAGAATCTAGCGTTAGAATCGCACACAAACTATTCAAGTGTACACTTAAACAATATGTAAGCAATTCATGGTCATAAGATCAATAAAAGACAAGCAATAAAAACATAACTTTGAGGAATGATTAACTTGTATAAATCATCAAAAACTCATGTCATATAGTTTCTAAATCATCCTCAATCAATAATAAAATTAGCTACTCATGTCTTAAAAGTAAACAATAAAACTTATGTAAAATAATTGTCTCAAAAACTTGAGAATAACAGAAAAGCAAACCCACTGTGATACATCAACCAGTGGTTCAATCAACTGATGTCCAGGAGCTCTATAAAGCTTTGTGTTGAACTCCAATCTGCTGCGCCTCCTAACTCCAGAAAACCTTGTTGCTGTGTTCAAAACCTTGTTATCCAGAAACCCTGCTGTGCCTCTAGACTGCGTGCCAAAGATGGGTAAAAGATATCCCTTCCGCTGTGTATTGCTCACCCTTTTATAGGCTCTGTTCTCTGCCGACCCACAGATAATCTGTTTCCAAATCAAACTCAAACTGCCCAAAATATACTCATGGAATCTCAGCCATCCATCACCAAATATCAACTGCAGTAAGAGACTTTCTCACCTGATTTCTTTCTATATCAAACTGACCCTAAACTCTTGCAAATCCGTGTAACTCTGAACTCCAAACCCCTCTCTTACTCATAGCATGATCCGTCTGATTTAGCCACCAGAACCCTTGGCAAAGACTCACAATGTTCAGGGCAACAACACCACAACAAAACCCATTATTTCTGACAAAAACCGCAGCAAAACTACACCTAAAACATCTTCCCAGTATTCTCTGAACTCAGCTCAAAACTTTGCCTGAACTCACCTTCTTGCAGCTCACATAGCAGCACAGCAACAGCAGCATAGCAGCCAACCAACTAACCCACAGAATTCGCAGCACCAGCTACGACGAATCGCCTTCCAAGCCTCAATTTCCTGCTGCACTTCATTCTCACAAAACCCATGTTCTGACCATGGCAAGTATTCAACCAGACCCTCCAGCAGCTCATGATTCAACAGCAGCAACCTTACAATCTGGCCTGTATTCTTAATATAACCATGCCTTAAACCACATTCCAGCAGCCCAGAATTCTTGTTAGCTGTACCACCAATTACATCTCCTTGTCTTCAAAGTCTTCTCACAATAAATAGTAGCAGCACAACAGAACCCTTTCTTTCTTTGCAGGAACAACAGCCAAAACTGAACCCAGAACCACAACCAGACTGCTCCCATTCTGCACCTCCTGGTGGTCTCTCAATTCAACTCATAACCAAAGCAAATAACCCTCCAACATTTAATCTGGCAGCTCACACAAATCATAGCAACAGCACCATAGTAGCCTCCAATCGCCTGACAGTATTCATGCTCTGAACTGCATCTAAAACCTCACCAGAACTCAGCTTTCCTGCTGCTTTTCTTGTAATCAAATACCCATTTCATGATTCAGCCTAGACTAAGCAATTGCATCTAAATCTCCCTTGAATACAGCTCATAGACCATAGCTCCTGCTCACCAAAACCACCCTGTTTTGCATTTGAAACTGACAGCTGAAATAACCAAGCTGGTAAATCTGAACTCAAAAATTCCTGTTATCTTCCAAGTTAAGATTCTAGCCATTCATAATCAACACCAACAGGACTCTCTTCAGACCCTACAATCAACTCACAAGTTCACTCAGCAGCACAGAGAAAACTACATCTTCTTGTCTTCAAAACCTTCATAAATTGACCCTCAAATCACCACCATTTTGAGCTCAGATTCTTGCCAAACCAGCACCACATCTCCATGGTCAGAATAACTTCAGAAGCCCTCGGTAAACAGCCACCAAAACCCTACAAAACCAGCACAACAAAAACCAGCCAAACCTCCAGAAATTCAATCTCAAATCTTCACCATTTCGAGCCATTCTCACTGTAATCAGCCCCATTAACGTTTCAATTTCAAAAGCCCTTTGTGAACTTCACAAATCAAACCACCAAACTCACAAGATTTTTCTCTTAAATTTCCTATACAGCACGCTTTTGTTGCTGATCTCTCGAGCTTCAATCTCACGAACTTGAGATGATGATCTTCTCTACAACTTGGTTTCAAGTAACTGTCAATCTTTGTAAGCATCCATAAATCCATGTCTTCTCTGTGAGAAGAACCCTTGACAGCAGCAACAACGACTTGAAATGAAAACTGAGTTGAAATGTCGACCTAATTTTGCGTTTTGGGTATAAAGGGTGAAAGGGTGGCCCTGAGCAGAAAGATGGTGTCTTCAGTGAGTTAAGACTTGATTCCAGTGGCTGCCTTGAGTAAAATTCAGCATTTGCTCCTGTAACAGCTTCGTTGCCTTCAGTAATCTGGGTTTTGTACACTTAAAAGAGGTGCCCTTTTCTGTGCTTGATTTCGATGTCGTTTAGAGGTGCTAAACCATGTATTTCAGCCTCTCTTTACTATTTTAAAGTTATTGTACCTGCAAAATAGAAAACAACGTTAGATAAAGAATTTATGAGGCATAAGCTAGACAAAAGTGTATGAATATGGTACTCTTGAGTAGGTGTTTTAAGCACCTATCAATCCACTGGACTCTTTCTCTAGAGTACTCCTTTAGAATCACCCATATCCTACAAGTGATCTGCACGCAAAGCATTGCTATGGAAAATGGTATCAAATCTATCTCACGCATCTTGTAACCTTAGTATTCGTGGGAACCAATACTAACATAACACATGGTTATGTAGACAAGAATACGATCTGAATCGCTATTAGTATCTCTACTAAAGTAGCCGACTATTTCGAAAGATAACATAAGTAAAATAGAAGAATTTCCATAAAAATCACAACTCCTACTAACCTTTTGTCGATGAAGAATAATTGATGTCTTCTTTGTCTTCACAGTCTTCGTCTTCAAGGTCTCTACTACTTTGTCTATATCCCAATTCTGAAATCTAAACTCTAGTAGGCTAAATCAAGAATTGTGGTTTGACACCTAAAACTGACAACTAGCTTGACATACCAACCCTAGTGGGTTTGACCGGACAATGCCCTAACAATCTACCCCTTTGTCAATTTTACTGACAAAGCTAATTTACATATGGATTCAAAAGATATACAATAAAGATCTAACCCAGATGTATCTTGAATTCTTCAACTTCTCCCTTGAGTCTTGATGTGTTCTTTTAACTCTTGTTGAAAAATCTGAATGCAGACACTACAACACTTGACAAAAACCTGTCTACGGATTTTGCATGAGTCAATATGCTAACTCACATGTTGATTGTGCAAAGAGTAAGAATTTGAGCAAAATTTTAAAGTCGGTGTATCAAAACTTTTAAAGTGATTCTACTCATACCTGATACGACTTGATACTTTGAAAAAGTACAACAAGTAAGCACATGATGTTCTCCCCGTATGGTTGTGAGCCATAAGAACAAGAACCATATGTATTCTCCCCCAATTTGTCACAAAATATGACAAAGTAGTTGAGACTAGGGTTTCAAGCCTATAGAGATAGGTCAAGTTAAGTACTTGCATACCAAGTTTAAGATGACATGACTAAGAAATCAGAACGATGATCTCGAAGTTAATTCATCTTTGGAGAAATATAGATACACTTTTCTCCTATATTCCACATCCACGCTCCCCAAAAAGAATTTTTATTAATTAAGCGCAAACTCATTTAAGAACTCTCCCCCCATGTGGTGATATTCAATAAAGAACAACTACAAAGCCTAACTTGGACAAACAATTTAATGTATCCATTTTTTTTTTGTTTACAATCTCATTTCCTTAAACATTTTTTTGGAAAAGAGTACATGATTTTTGAGCTTATGGAAACCCTAAAATCATATTATCAAAAGTTTCTTGATCATGAGAAAAAGCATAACTTTTGTAGTTTTACATAACTTTGAATCATCACAAAAGCAACGAGTAAAGTCATCTTGGCAACCCTAATTATTGTGCTTTCCTTACCGTATCCGACAGGGGCTTACTGAGGGTGCACAACACAATCAGGTTGTGTGTCTTGTTCACCACTGGTGGTTAAACCAAGATTTCCTACATCAGTGGGTTTTTCACCACAAGTAGTATTTGGCAAAGAATGTTTTGTCTTTCTCTTGTTCTTGTTTTTCACCAGTAACCCAAGCATCTCATGAAGTGATTGCATTATTCGAAGGTTTTCTTTGGAAATCATCCACATCATTTATATGATTTCTCTTTTGGTGGCCTTTCTAGGATAATGATTCCCTTTGGCACTTATTGCTGCACCAATATTCTTTGGCATCCACTTGTGAGTGGTTTTAGGAGCAATAGGATCTTTTTTCCCATCTCAATAAGGTTTCCTGAGAGAATATTGGATTGACTATTCTTTTCCAAGTTAGTCGATCTCCAATTGGGAACATCATATCTAGTCTTCGCATTTACAAAGTGTTCCCTTCTATGACGATTAGGAGAGAACTTTGTAGAGCATTTATAGGCAAAACTCGGTTTATCATAATTACTAATTTTATGCCTAAAGGTTGGACGTTTATAACCTGCACTAAGATGATTAGCCTTGTTGTATGATATGAGTTTGACATCCAACACATTTGCATCATTTAAAAATATTGGCTTTTTCATTCCTTTTATGGATTATGCATCTTGTTTCCAATTGACCTTTATTACCGCAATAAAAGCAACGTTTAGTAACAAAAGAAGTGGGATGCTCATTGTTACCTGGATGTTTCCGAGATTGAAAGACTTTGCTCTTTTTATCCTTAACTTGTGGTAGAGGTATTTCGCTTTTTGAAATTGTAGTAGCCTTCGGTTGAGAAGAATCCTTAGCCTTGAAAAATTTCACCTCTTTGTTAATACTTGGAGTGTTTATTCCTTTATATCCAAATCCTCGTGTGTCACGATGATTTTTACTCGCTCCTAACATTAAGGTTAATTTGTCCGAGCTATTGTTGAACTTATTCAAGTTCTCTTTCAAACTCAAGTTCTATTCTTCCAACCTTTTGATCTTTTCATAAGCATTAACTAGATATTTCTTAGATGAATCACCATTCGTAAGATTATCTAGTTTAGCTTGAAGAATTATTTTTCGATCACGACCTTAAGAAATTAGCAATTTGAGACTACGATTTTATTCGTTGTGATCGGTTGTACCATTAGTATCAAGTTCCTTTTGCAAGGTAACTTTTTGACTACGAAGTCTGTCACAATCAACCTCTTTGCAGAACAAGGACCTCTGAGCTTCTGAAAGTTTCAGATAACATTCCTTGATAAAGTTATTCGTAACATTATCTTCATGGTACACTTCTTCATCAGAGTCAGAACTTGTGTCCTGATCAGAGTTCCCGGCAGCATATGATACATTATTTGTCTTACATTCTTGATAGACATTTGACATATCATCAATAATTGCAATGTAGGCTGGATTCGCTTTTGCATCTTAGGTAGGGCATTCAGAAGATTTATGTCCAAAACCAAGACACTTGAAGCATTGAACATTATCATCAACAAAATTGAGTGTCTCCAGAGAGGAAGATGATGTATGTCTGGATAAAATCCTCTTTCCATTTTTTAAAACGTTGAGGAGAGTTATCCCAATGCTTTATTCGTGATTCACTAGGTTTAGACGTACTAGTACGGTTTACGAACAACAGAGCAATACCTATCTCTTTTCTCTAGAGATTTTTGACATATGTTGTGTGATTAAGGACATAGTAGAACTTAATTCCTTTTCGAAACGATCATCACACATATCAACCTGGGAAGTGTTGATATTGTCAGAAGAGGTACTGGGAGGGCTAAAGGCTTTAAAAGCAATTGATCTATTTTCATGATCAGAGACTTTAAGTTTACTAACAAGGTCACCTCTTGTTATTGTTAAGCCGTGTACTTCTTGGATGGCATGTTTCTTTGATTCGTATCTTGAGGGTAATTACCTCAGAATTTTGGTCACAATGTCTCTTTCTTGAATAGTATTTCCTAAAGTGTGACAGGCATTCACTATTTCAGACAATTAGTGATTAAATTCTTCGAAGGTATCATCCTCAAGCAATCGAAGGTTTTCCCAGTCAGACGTAACGGTTTGAAGCCTTGCATTTTTTTCTGCGGCGTTCCCTTCGAATAGGGTCCTTAATCTTTCCCAAGCCTCTTACGAGGTTTCACATGTGGCCACGTGATGGAAAAGATCAGGTGTTACTGCATAAATGAGCGTTAATCCCATCATATTTTTGCTTTGGGGGTTGACTTTCCACGTTAGTATATTCGCCAATGTCTTTAGGAACAGACTCACCTTCTACCAGGATAGTTGGAGGTGTGTATCCCTTTTCGACATAGACCCAGGTTTTGAAATCCCGAGCTTGCAAAAATGATCTCATAATAGTTTTCCACCATAGGTAATTTGTGCCATCAAACTTTGGTGGTACATTACAAGCTCTTACACTTTGCTTCATAACTCACAAGCCGCGATAAACACAGACAGTTACGTCTTTTATGTGTTCATCGTCTCTGATACCAATTGAAAATCAAGGGTACCGAAATACTACCAACTTTTCGTTTGGGCTCGTGAGTCTTATGGTAAGATATGGACGATCTCAAAAATCAATATCCAAATCTGATAACCGGAGTCGGATCACAAGTGATCGGTCCAATTCAAGATAGATCTTGGGAAATCCCCTGGATGGATTATGGACCAACTCGATGGTTATGAATAATGTACTTCTTGTTTATGCTTTAATTATATAATCAGAGAATATAATGCGGAAACTAAAGCACACAAGACACCAGAGATTTTTTTAACGAGGAAACTACCACCTGTAGAAAAACCTCGGGACCTCGTCCAGATTGAACACCACACATTACAAACTGTCTATAAACACTAGCCTACTATAAGACTTCGGTCTGGGATGTAGCAGAGACAACCTCATGCGCCCTCCAAGCGAATTGGCTACTGTCTCATTCCTTACGTCTCTAGATCCCCACATATCGTCACGCTCTTGATTCCCCTACCTAACGTCCTTTACAGACCTTGGAGTTGGCTTAACCATTGTTAAAGGCTTGTGTCAATAATTCCGTCTTTGCAACCTCAATTATAAACTGTATGTTTGAACTGTCCTCTATCAGTTTGACATACGTAAAGCGAATTCCTTCGGATTGCTCCAGGTCATACGAAAATCTACTTATAAGATTGGGCTTACACTGAATACCTAGTAATCAATGCCAAACTTGTCTCTACCTCAATTGTAAAAAGAAACACTTAAGAAACTTATACCATTGGAGCTAACTAGGTCTTACAATACGTCGTGCAACCTTATGTTGCTTCTTTAAAACCATGTTGTTGCGTATCAGTTCTTGAATGACCTTATTGCAGAATAGAAGGACCATAGAATAGACAAGAATGTAATCAGGCAACTAAGGTTACAGGTTAATCCGATATCAACCACTAAGGTCTCAATCTCCTACATGGGCTTTCTAACTCTTAATAGAATTTTTTATAGTCGTTAGGTAAATCCCACAGAGGAACTGCTACTTAATAGAGGATGATTATACCACAACAAGCTTTCACCTAAGTGAAAAGAGTTTACGATCAATTCCACAGAGAAACTTCACGTATGATTCATGCTTGCGGTTTTCGTTCTGAAACCCTCTATTTATAACACTCAATAAGATAGGTTGCTTGGGAATAAAGCAACTAGTTTCTTAACCTACAAGTTAGCAAGTGTGTAAAATGAACCCGTTACTTGATTTGCACACAAAGAAATCAAGATTTATCTTACTTGGAAGTCTTTATCATTTATCTGCCAAGTGATTTGTTAGCTCAAATCACTTCAAGATTGATATCCAACCGACCAGAGATAATATTTATCTTATTGACACATTGAGAATCGTTAGATGGACCACAAAAGATATTCTCGTGATAACCAATTCTAACTAAGAGATAAAGGAGTCAGAAGTTTAACCTGTGTCAAATTCCTGAGAATATTCACATGGACAGTTCATGAATCATCTTCTGAATTTCGGCTAAATTCATCGAATCTGTGGTTCACGTACATATACGTGTACAAATTGATGTTTTGGAACTCAGGAGTAAAATTCGGAGTCACCGTTCACGAACCGGTTCGTGAACCGCCGTTGTTCAGAATTAGGGTTTAATTGGATCCGCTGGAAGTTCTGGGCTGGGCCAGTACTTAAACGTGTTATTACGCCTTCAGCTATAATTCACTGGACTCTTGCTCAAGAGTACTCCTTTAGATTCACCCATATCCTACAAGTGATTTTCACGCAAACCATTACTATGGAAAATGGTATCGAATCTATCTCACTCATCTTGTAACCTTAGTATTCGTAAGAACCAATACTAACATAACACATGGTTATGTAGACAAGAATACGATCTCAATCGCTATTAGTATCTCTACTAAAGTAGCCGACTATTTTGAAAGATAGAATAAGTAGAATAGAAGAATTTCCATAAAAGTCACAACTCCTACTAATCTTTTGTCGATGAAGAATAATTGATGTCTTCTTTGTCTTCACTGTCTTCGTCTTCAAGGTCTCTACTACTTTGTCTATATCCTAATTCCGAAATCTAAACTCTAATAGGCTAAATCAAGAATTGTATTTTGACACCTAAAACTGACAACTAGCTTGACATACCAACGCTAGTGGGTTTGACCAAACAATGCCCTAACAAGAACCTGCTAAATGTGTCTTCATATGCATCAAAGTTTGAGATGTTAGCTAGTGGGAACATATAATTGTCGACACATGATTAAAAAAGACATATTGATGGATGGTTGTGTCAAGGAGAAGTTACTCTATCTTGTCTCTTGTGTAAAACCAACAAGGACTAGCTGGAGGTTATTCACAACACCTGTAATTTGTATTTTCGTGTCATCTCTTGGACGGGAAAAAACGAGCGTTGTCGGTGCAGTTGAACCTGAAGGAAAACCAAGTTGATAATGAGTTAACTCGGCCTTCAACGACGAGTTGTGTTCTTCATGGCAAGGCTGAAGAATTGAAATTCTAATGACTATCAACATGAATTCGATGCAAAAATGCATCCCAAAGTCTCACCATCAGCTGATCAAAAACCCAACTTTATTTATACATTATTGATAATTGAAAGAATCTCAACACCCGACAACTGATCAAGTCAATTGAGTGGAATTGATGAGATAAAGAAATTAAAAGATCATGGAGCTGAAATCTAATATAAATTCGAACAGAACAACCAGGTGAGAATTGTGAGAGATGGTGTAATAGTTGCAAAGGAGGACGCAGCAGAGGCACGATATGTTGCAGGTTAAGTATAGACTAATTGAAAAGGTTGCTATGAAAATCTCCCTGATAAATATGTAAATCAAGTAGTAGACGGATAAACCAAGAAAGAAGAGAAGAAAAGCATTCAAAAACCAGCCGAAGAACAAACATAACTTTTAACAAACAGTTGATAAGCAAATGAAAAGTAAACCAGATCTATGGTTGAATCGACAACCACAACATCACCGGTAGATGAAAACAAACCAACATGAGCACCAAAGTGCTGCCATCAAGTTATTAGTTCTGGTTTCTTCTTCTTCCTCCTTCCCATCATATTTAGAGCACAAAAGCGTACCCGTCAAATCTTCACCGCCTCAAGACCTGAAGAAGGTAACTGATGAGATTCGGAAGCTACAATCGAATTGATAAATGAAACATGATAAACAATCAACCAAGTTAATTTCTTCTACCATTATGATTCTATCCAATATTCAATTGGAAACCAAGGAAGAACCTAAACATGGAGATCCTTCTCAAAGAACTTATAATTTCTACCCAATATCAATTGGAAACTGCAAGATACTAAGAGGCATCTAGTTGAAAACTCTAGAATTAGATGAACTAACTTCACCTAGAGAATAAAATTAGGTTTTGAAGAAGATCAGACTCGCATTCTCATACAAATGTTGAATACATCAATAAAATCTAAAAACTCCCTTTCATAAAGACTTATCTTCTTACTTATACTTGGACCAAGGGCATATTTGGTATTTCATAAATACCACTATGAATCATCCTCCCCATCTTGGGTGAAATTCGCCCTCGAATTGTCAATTTGTACTTGCCATTTGTGCTTGGACTTCTTCCTTGCTTGGAGACAATTCTTCCAAGGATTTTCCCATTGTAATTACTCGCCAAATTGAACAATTTTTTGTAACATTGTATATAATACTCAATCACCAATTAACCACCAAGTAATTCTCTCAATCTTGCACGGTACCTCACTTCTTGGAACTTGTCTTCAATGAAAATCCAGATTGGATTAATATAAGATAATTCCTCTTTTGGTTGTAGCTTGATTAATCTTAATATAACCAATTGTTGGCTCACTTACTTGAAATGGTACTTGAGTTCTTCCACACATAGAATCTTCAAATTCATCATCATACAACGGTTCACCAGATCTTTCCTTTCTCCACCATCAAGTACTTTACCAAATGTTGAACACAATGTTTTATGATGCTCTTCCTTCTCTTGATTTCTTGATGATAGTACTTGCCCCAACATAGTGAAATAATTAAAGATTTGGTCCACATTCATACCCTCTTGATATGTTGGAAGATTACCCATTATTTCATTTTCTCCATAACTCAAACAACTATCAAATCTTGGTTGGGACATTTTATCAAACACCTTGTGATCAACTTCATCCTCTTCATAGTTTAAAGAGAAATCAAATCTTGGTGGTGACAATTCATCAAACAACATGTGGGCAACTTCACTCTCTTCTTGTACACCATAAGAACTTCTTTTAAAAACTCTCCATCTCCCACAAAGTCATTAGAGAGCTCATATGAATCCACATAACGACTTTCAAGCCTCTTAAATTTCTCTTGTAGTAGTTGATGCATTTCATCAAACATCTTGCATATCATTTTATTTCATTCCTTTACTTGAATTTTAATTTCGAACTTCTTAATTTTTTTCTTCTACTAGTTGATGCATTTCATCAAACATCTTGTGTCTCCATTTATTTAACCATTTCTGTACTTCATGTTTACTTAAATTTGCTCTTGGATCCATAATGAAATCACAAAATATTGATAACCCCACTTTGAAAGCAAGTAATCAACACCCAAAAATACTTGATAGTGAAATACTTGATATTGAAAGAAGTAGAACTTTACCTTAAGAACAAATATCTTTAAAACCACCTTCCCAAAAGAATCAAACCTTGAGCTCTGATACCAAATGATGAGATGCGGAAGCTACAATCAAATTGATAAATGGAACAGGATAAACAATCAACCAAGTTAGTTTCTTCAACCCTTATGCTTCTACCCAATATTCAATTGGAAACCAAGGAAGAACCTAAATATGGAGATCCTTCTCAAAGAACTTATAATCTACCCAATATCAATTGGGAACTACAAGATACTAAGAGACATCTAGTTGAAAACTCTAGAATTAGATGAACTAATTCCACCTAGAGAATACAATTAGGGTTTGAAGAAGAGAAGACTCTCATTCTCACACTAATGTTGAAAACATCAATAAAATCTAAAAACTCCCTTTCCTAAAGCCTTATCGTCTAACTTATACTTGGACCAAGGACATATTTGGTATTTCATAAACAACACTATGCATCATCCTCCCCATCTTGAGTGAAATTCGTCATCAAATTACGATTGTAGTTGCCACTATGCATCAGTAACCCACTGTTAGAATTCATACAACAACTAATGAATGACACCATACGTAAATAACGAGAGGAAGGGAAGATCAAGGGAGGAATTGGGTAGATTTGGGTTGGCTCCGTTTAACCCCGATTCGCAGAGCTCACCTATTTAGTGTGTCGGTCGCGTCTATTTAGTGTGTAGGTATTCAGTCACCTAATTTTAAGGAGAAACAGAGTGCTCTGTAAATCGGTATTCATGACTGAGTAATTTTTTCTTAGAAAATCTTCAAATCTTGCAGGAAATCCACCGAGATCTAGAGGAAAACCTTAGATAGAAGATTTATGCATCCATTTGATATTAAATATTTTAGCAAATCTTAGAATCTTGCTTTGGATAGTATGTTTCAGTAATTTATTCTCCAAAATATCTTTTTATGTCTTGTTTCCAGTTCAAATAGATCGATATCGCTACATGATATTTTTCTAGATTATGTCTACGCAAATCAATCAATTTATAATATATCATCTTTAATCATTCTGATACTTGATTTCCCTTGCTTAGTAGTTGATCATGTGTTATTGGGTATGGTTATCTAGTTACCATCTTTTCACCTAAGAATCTTTTTAATACAGTTATCACTTATTCTGATTTTATATTGATGTTAACAATATGATTTGCTAATATCTTTTATCTGATTTTTACTAGATTATCTCCTTAGCAGTTGTGCGTCTGGAGATTTGCTCTCAGAACAATTTGGTCAGGAGAGTTCAAATTATCAACCGAGTTGAATACCGATCCAAGCAATTCATCGACTTGATTCAAATATTGCCTATTTTATCACCAATTATCAGCTGTCTTTTCTCCTTAATTACAGCCATTATTTGGTAAGAGTAATATTCTCTATCATGGATAGCAAAAATTTAGGAAACACACAATTAATTTTCGGGGTACTCATTATTCTCTCAATAAGTATTAATACCCTTCCCCTCAATCAACTCTGTTACATCTCATTCAATTCTTCACATAAGGGTTTAGGTCAAAAACATCATAATTGGCCAAATCCAAGCAATCATCCAAGATCTGTCATTATGTCTGAACCAAGCAATCAGCCGTTAACTGAATCACCAACCAACTCAGTTGAACAACTGACATCTCAAATGAACCAATCAAGCCTACTTAATCGGCCAAATATACCGAAAAGTAACAAGATCTCAAGTACAATTCTGAGACAAGGTACAGATCAATGGACGTATGCTTTCCTGGGCAGGCTTATTGCTCCAAAGGCAAAAGATATCAGGGAGGTAGACGAGGAACTGAAGAAAATCTGGCCTAAAAGAAAATTCCAGATGAAGCACATCATTCATAACTCTTTCGTTGTAAGGTTCTTGGAAAAGAATGATTTCCAATATGTAGCAGAAAATGATCCATGGTGCATCTTTGGGTATCTTTTCCATCTTGAAAAAGTGGACGCAGAGGCAACTGAAAACCCATCTACTAAGGTACAAAATATCTGGGTTCGACTCTATAACATGCATTTTACATTCTTATATCCAGACATTATCAAAGAAATTGTGGCACCGCTGGGTACTTTCATAGACATGGATCCAAAGTCAGGCAATCCAGAAAAAGGGAAAGTTGTCCGTGTAAGGATCGGAATTGATATTGCAGCACCACTGGTTAGAGGATTTTGGCAAAGGACGCTAGCTGGTGAGTTAGTGTGGGTTGAATTTTACTATGAATCACAACCCAAATAATTATGCAAAAAATGCTTCATTATTGATCATAAAGATATACACTGCAAGTATGTTGAGAATCACTTGCTTATGGAGCAGTTTGGTTTAATCCCACCAGAAGATCAGATTATGAATTATGTTAGAGCTCTTAAGAATAACCTATTTATAAAAAGAGAGCATACTAACTTGAATCATATTTCACAAGCATACTCAAGTGTATTTGGCAATGAGGTGATGATGGGAAATGAAATGGTTGCGGGTAATTTCAATATGGGTACAAGCTCGAGTCAAGGAATGGATAGTGGATATGCAAAAGCCAACAAAAAGAGGGCTAGATTTGATGGGCCTGGAAAGGGGAAAAATATCAAATACCCAATTTCAAATAATACATCCAGTCACCCTTCTCAAATCCCTAACTCAACAGCAGAACACAACCCTAATTTCATAATTGATCAAGTCGAAGTGGAGGCAACAAGAGAGGAATTCAACTCTCTAGAAAAGAACTCTCAAATTATTGAAGGAACTGTGGATGTTAGCAATGAGCAAATCTCCATTCTCACAACAACTGAGGTCGAGGAATCTAGTAAAGATCAGGTAATTTCCTTAAACTCACCCTATAAAGTAATTTTGATTTACAGTGTTTGCCTTAGTAATAGATATTGTTTTGCAGTACATAATTTACTCCATAGAAGCAGGGTTATTGATCGTCTCCATGTTAGCTTAAGACATAAGTTAGTTGCTAATAATTATAGTTACAGAAAGCTTATTGTTAGCTATACAAAAACCATAAATTGCACTACTTGTAGCTGTACTAGTTTAGCCAACATGAAAATCATAGCTTGGAATTGCAATGGTTATGCTGCTAAAGTCACTAGGGATTACATGAAGGACCTAAATAGAATGTTAAATCCGGACATTGTCTTTTTACAGGAAACCAAAATTGACTGTGACAAAATTCTGAATCTTATTAGGCCTCTAAACTTCCCAAATCATCTGTTTGTTCCTTCCATTGGTAGGTCTAGAGGAATATTACTAGCTTGGAAGGATGGTTTTGAGTTTGATATCATATATCAGGATAGGAATATGGTGCACTGTCTAGTCAGACATGACCCATCTAAACCAAAATGGTTATTATCATGTGTCTATGGCTCACCATATCAACCAGAAAGGTAAACACAATGGGAATTTATAGAAAACTTGTGTGAACTTTATGGCATAGAAGCACCATGGGTGCTCATAGGTGATTTAAATTTAACCATGCACATTGGTGAAAGGATAAGCAATGCATGTTCTTCTTCCCATTCACCAAAAATTGTGCAAACAATCTAAAATATTGGATTAGATGATTTAGGTTTCACAGGAAACCCCTTCACTTGGACTAGTAACAAGCATGGGACTGGAAAAGTGAAGTCTAGAATTGACAGAGCACTAATAAATTCTGATTTCATTTTGTACTTTCCTGATAGTTGTCTCAAGCATCTACCATTCTTAGGGTCTGATCATTGTCCAATTTTTTTAGATTTAAATCCCAATGCATTTACTAATAATAGAAATTGGAAGTTCTTTGAATGTTGGCTTAGAGAGAAATCATGTAAAGACCAAATAGCAAAATCTTGGTCAAGGAAATTCAAGAGGTCAGTAGCACATCAAGTGAACCAGAAATTGGGTGAAACCAGAAGAGAGCTATCAAAGTGGAACAGGGAAGTTTTTGGGAATATCCAGCACAATCTGGCAAGACTACA
>JAJJMA010031947.1:1913-16527 GCA_023529015.1 Papaver nudicaule
CACCGAAATCTCATAGGTATGAAATATGGAATAACTTATTGAGACCATTAAGTCCACTGGTAGGGTTTACGACCTCTTATGATTGCCAAAAAATGTAACGCTTGAGAGTATTCAAACATTATCAGCCTCTAATAGAAAGTATATATGCCTCCATGACAGATACTACAAGTTTAAATCCTCTTATGATTGTAAAATGACTTATTGAACGAAATTTCAAACGCTGGTAGCCTCTATCACCTTTAAAGGCCACCGAGACTGCTACAAACAGATCTAAACCGCCTATAATAGTTTAAAACTGGAACCCTTAGAGCACATTGATAAATTATACACAAGAAGTATATGGAATAGTTTGTTTTTTATTTACGCCGAATATACCACCGAAAGCTCGTAGGTATAAAATATGGAATAACTTATTGAGACCAGTAAGTCCACTGGTAGGGTTTACAACCTCTTATGTTTGCCAAAGAATGTAATGCTTACGAGTATTCAAACATTGTCGGCCTCTAATAGAAAATATATATGCCTCCAAGACAAATACTACTAGTTCAAAACCTCTTATGATAGTAAAATCAGTTATTGAACGAAATCTCAAACGCTGGTAGCCTCTACAACCTTTAAAGGCCACCGAGACTGCTACAAACAGATCTCAACTGTTTATAATAGTTTAAAACTGGAACCCTTAGAGCACATTGATAAATTATACAAAAAAAGTATATGTAACAACTCTTTTTTTTTTCACCGAATATACCACCGAAATCTCATAGGTATAAAATATGGAATAACTTATTGAGACCAGTAAGTCCACTGGTATGGTTTACGACCTCTTATGATTGCCAAAGAATGTAACCCTTGAGAGTATTCAAACATTGTCGGCCTCTAATAGAAAATATATATGCCTCCATGACAAATACTACTAGTTTAAAACCTCTTATGATTGTTGTTGATGGTGGTTTTTGGCAAGGAGGTCACAGGAGTAATTTCGCATCAATCTCTAGCATTCGGGAGTAGCTCAAGAAAAGGTATGAATTTATTTTATAGTAGGGATAAGATATTTAAATTACCATTAGCTGTATTTTGATGTCTCACGACCCCAGCCTAGTAGCATGGTCCATATCCCTAGCCTATACGATAAAATACCTACGCATACGCGTTAGACTAGCTCATGCTCGAGCCAAAACCTTAGGCCATTCACGCCACTTAGCAAAGGAGGAGTATACACGGTCATTCCTTGGCCTATGGCCTAAGCCTAACCCCGCCAAGCTATCACGCCATCTACCTCTTGGCTGACCTAGCCTAACCCGCCAATACCTTGGCTTTTATCCTTGTGGCCTAGCTTAGCTCCCGCCTAGCTTAGCCCGCCACTAGTTTTGGTCTTCCTCCTTGTGGCCTAGCTTAGCTCCCGCCTAGCTAAGCCCGCTAATACCTTGGCCTTTATCCTCGTGGCCTAAGCTTAGTCCCGCCTAAGCTTAGTCCCGCCTAAGCTTGGTCCCGCCATCTTCACTCCTTGGCTTATGGCCTGGCTTAGCTCCCGCATAGCTTAGCCCGCCATTAGCTTTGGCCATTACCCTCTTGGTCTAAGCCTAGTCCCACCTAGCTTAGCCCGCCATCAGCCTTGGCCGTTGGCCTATGGCCTAGCTATAGCCCCACTAATGTTTCACGCCCTAATCTTAGATATTCACGTTTCTTTGGCGTGCCTTGACACTTAGGTGCCCACGCCACCTCCTTGACCTAATTATGGGTACCCATACTATTGCCCTGGTCTAATCTTGGAGCCCCATGACTTTGCCTTGGCCAAATCTTGGAGGCCCGAAGTCAAGGCGCGGCTAAATCTTGGGGGCCTTATGGTTCTCCCCGACTTGTGCTCACGAAGAGCTATGATATTTTCTTCTCTCACGGGCTATAGTTGCCCCCTTGAGACTAAAATATATTCTTCTCTAGCCTCCCCTCTACTTATGGGTCCCACTGATCCAAATCCTAGAGGATTATGGATTTTATTTAGTCCATAATACTCTAGTTTCCTAAATCAAGTTCGGAAATCTGGCAGTTCAGCTCACGTATTTCTTCATGGCGTGATTTTTACAGCCCAATACGTAAGGAATTAGGAGGCGCTTCCTTCACGAAATATTTTCCTCTGTGAATTTCCTATAACATACTAAAAATTCAGATTTTTATCTATTACGGTCTGGCCTGGGTGATTTTACCAATGGACAACATGCAAACTGTACAGAAATCTGAAAATAACATAAATGTTATGGCTCATCCTTTGCGCCTTATACCTAATTTCTTAATAAGATTATCATACCATGCAACATGGCTTATTATGATCATTATGGCCTATCTTTAGGTCTTGTATTGGCAATGCTTATGCATTCTTGATGATGGCTACGCTGTGATAGCATCATTCGTCTGTTTTTCCTGATTATGGACTTGCTTCTATAAATCAGTGCTATAATTCTTAATCATGGCTTATGGCTATGACTTATATTATTTTAGACATTCATATGTCTTCATTACTCAGAGAATTGGTGCATTACATGCCACAAGCCAATTTCTCATGTTTATGGCAAACTGAAAATCGTATTTATTTGACTGTTGCCACAGAGAGTTGCTGAAATCCTCTCAGTCTAATTGGCGATTGCATAGCTCAATCCTTAGACTTACCTTATCTTATCTAATGGCGGTTGCTAGCTCAACCCTTAGATTTATCTCATTGGTTTAAATGGCGATTGCCCGGCTCAATCCTTAAACCAAATCTTAAAGAGATATTCAAAGCTTATCGCTTAATCTCTATCTTATCGCAAAGTCCTAAGTTTACCAAGTAATTGGTACGACTTGCACTTAGTCATCTTTGACTTAACAAATCTTAACAAATCTTAACAAATCTTACGAGAATCAAGTAAGTTACATGGGGGGATATTCTTTTAGGGTTTTGGTTTGGCGGTCTACGGCACGTGTGATTGCAACGGCTCAATCACTTAACGGGAAAGAAAACTAAGTCGTGTGAACGTTGCTGAGAAGATGGGATAGAGTAGTGGGCGGTTCATTCTTCCCTAATAATAGGCGCAAGACTTTCCCCACTTACTCCACACTCCCACTCTTCCACTTCTTCCACTTCTTACGAGATCAGTTGGAATTCTATTGCTATAAATAGGTCACTCGACCAGTTTGAATAAGAACAAGTTCTCCAGCTAGAACAAACAGTTTAATTCAGTGCAAGTTTAATCAATCAATCTCATCGATCATTGATTAACTCTTCTCATTCAGCATTTAATATCTAGTGAGAACTGAATATCCAAACTTCTTTAGCAATTCAATCATCAACATCACAGAAAATCATAACAATTCTCTGATCTCATCTTTCTCTGCTTCCCTCCCTAAACCAACCCTATATCCTCTTCTTGTAACTGAAGCAATACTCGAACGGCCATTTCTTGGTTTAGGCGAGTCTTGTTCGATCTTGACCTCTCGAATTCATCATAATCTTTTATTACATCATCACACTTCACACTTTACCCCTCAGATTATTTTTATTGTTTTACACCTAAAACAATTGTAAAATGAGTTATTGAACGAAATCTCAAACGCTGGTAGCCTCTACAACCTTTAAAGGCCACCGAGACTGCTACAAACAGATCTCAACCGTTTATAATAGTTTAAAACTGGAACCCTTAGAGCACATTGATAAATTATACAAAAAAAGTATGTGTAACATCTCATTTTTTTTCACTGAATATACCACCGAAATCTCATAGGTATAAAATATGGAAAAACTTATTTAGACCAATAAGTCCATTGGTAGGGTTTATGACCTCTTATGAATGCCAAAGAATGTAACGCTTTCGAGTATTCAAACATTGTCGGCCTCTAATAGAAAATATATATGCTTCCAAGACAAATACTACTAGTTTAAAACCTCTTATGATAGTAAAATGAGTTATTGAACGAAATTTCAAACGTTGGTAGCCTCTATATCCATTAGAGGCCAACGAGACTGCTACAAACAGATCTAAACAACTTATAATAGTTTAAAACCGGAACCCTTAGAGTACATTGATAAATTTTACACAAAAGGTATATGTAACAACTCATTTTTTTTCACCGAATATACCATCGAAATCTCATAGGTATAAAATATGGAATAACTTATTGAGACCAGTAAGTCCACTGGTATGGTTTACAACCTCTTATGATTGCCAAAGAATGTAACGCTTGAGAGTATTCAAACATTGTCGGCCTCTAATAGAAAATATATATGCCTCCAAGACAAATACTACTAGTTCAAACCTTTTATGATAGTAAAATGAGTTGTTGAACTAAATTTAAAACGCTGGTTGCCTCTATAACCTTTAGAGGGCACCGAGGCTGCTACAAAAAGATCTAAACCGCTTATAATAGTTTAAAACTGGAACCCTTAGAGTACATTGATAAATTATACACAAGAAGTATATGGAACAATTTTTTTTTTTACGCCGAATATACCACCGAAATCTCGTATGTATAAAATATGGAATTACTTATTGAGACCAGTAAGTCCACTAGTAGGGTTTACAACCTCTTATGTTTGCCAATGAATGTAACGCTTACGGGTATTCAAACATTGTCGGCCTTTAATAGAAAATATATATGCCTCCAAGACAAATACTACTAATTAAAAACCTCTTATGATAGTAAAATGAGTTATTGAACGAAATCTCAAACGCTGGTAGCCTCTACAACCTTTAGAGGCCACCGAGACTGCTACAAACAGATCTCAACCGTTTATAATAGTTTAAAACTGGAACCCTTAGAGCACATTGATAAATTATACAAAAAAAGTATATGTAACATCTCATTTTTTTTCACTGAATATACCACCGAAATCTCATAGGTATGAAATATGGAATAAATTATTGAGACCAGTAAGTCCACTGGTAGGGTTTACAACCTCTTATGTTTGCTAAAGAATGTAACGCTTACGAGTATTCAAACATTGTCGGCCTCTAATAGAAAATATATATGCCTCCAAGACAAATACTACTAGTTCAAAACCTCTATAATGATAGTAAAATGATTTATTGAACGAAATTTCGAACACTGGTAGCCTCTATAACCTTTAGAGGCCACCGAGACTGCTACAAACAGATCTAAACAGCCTATAATAGTTTAAAACTGGAACCCTTAGTGCACATTGATAAATTATACAAAAAAAGTATATGTAACATCTCATTTTTTTTCACTGAATATACCACCGAAATCTCATAGGTATAAAATATGGAATAACTTATTTAGGCCAATAAGTCCATTGGTAGGGTTTATGACCTCTTATGAATGTCAAAGAATGTAACGCTTGAGAGTATTCAAACATTGTCTGCCTCTAATAGAAAATATATATGCCTACAAGACAAATACTACTAGTTCAAACCTTTTATGATAGTAAAATGAGTTGTCGAACTAAATTTCAAACGCTGGTAGCCTCTATAACCTTTAGAGGGCACCGAGACTGCTACAAAAAGATCTAAACCGCTTATAATAGTTTAAAACTGGAACCCCTAGAACACATTGATAAATTATACATAAGAAGTATATGTAACAGTTTTTTTTTTCACCGAATATACCACCGAAATCTCATAGGTATGAAATATGGAATAACTTATTGAGACCAGTAAGTCCACTGGTAGGGTTTACGACCTCTTATGATTGCTAAAGAATGTAACGCTTGATAGTATTCAAACATTGTCGGCCTCTAATAGTAAATATATGCCTCAAAGACAAATACTACTAGTTCAAAACCTCTTATGATAGTAAAATGAGTTATTGATAGAAATCTCAAACGCTGGTAGCCTCTACAACCTTTAAAGGCCACCGAGACTGCTACAAACAGATTTCAACCGTTTAGAATAGTTTAAAACTGGAACCCTTAGAGTACATTGATAAATTTTACACAAAAGGTATATGTAACAACTCATTTTTTTTCACCGAATATACCATCGAACTCTCATAGGTATAAAATATAGAATAACTTATTGAGACCAGTAAGTCCACTGGTATGGTTTACGACCTCTTATGATTGCCAAAGAATGTAACGCTTCTTAGTATTCACACATTGTCGGCCTCTAATAGAAAATATATATGCCTCCAAGACAAATACTACTAGTTCAAACCTTTTATGATAGTAAAATGAGTTGTTGAACTAAATTTCAAACGCTGGTAGCCTCTATAACCTTTAGAGGGCACCGAGACTGCTACAAAAAGATCTAAACCGCTTATAATAGTTTAAAACTGGAACCCTTAGAGCACATTGATAAAATATACACAAGAAGTATATGTAACAGTATTTTTTTTCCACCGAATATACCACCGAAATCTAATAGGTATAAAATATGAAATAACTTATTGAGACCAGTAAGTCCACTGTTAGGGTTTACGACCTCTTATGATTGCCAAAGAATGTAACACTTGAGAGTATTCAAACATTGTCGGCCTCTAATAGAAAATATATATGCCTCCAAGACAAATACTACTAGTTCAAACCTTTTATGATAGTAAAATGAGTTGTTGAACTAAATTTCAAACGCCCATAGCCTCTATAACCTTTAGAGGGCACCGAGACTGCTACAAAAAGATCTAAACCGCTCATAATAGTTTAAAACTGGAACCCTTAGAACACATTGATAAATTATACACAAGAAGTATATGTAACAGTTTTTATTTTTCACCGAATATACCACCGAAATCTCATAGGTATGAAATATGGAATAACTTATTGAGACCAGTAAGTCCACTGGTAGGGTTTACGACCTCTTATGATTACTAAAGAATGTAACGCTTGAGAGTATTCAAACATTGTCGGCCTCTAATAGTAAATATATGCCTCCAAGACAAATACTACTAGTTCAAAACCTCTCTAATGATAGTAAAATGAGTTATTGAACGAAATTTCGAACACTGGTAGCCTCTATAACCTTTAGAGGCCACCGAGACTGCTACAAACAGATCTAAACAGCCTATAATAGTTTAAAACTGGAACCCTTAGAGTACATTGATAAATTATACACAAAAGGTATATGTAACATCTCACTTTTATTCACCGAATAAACCACCGAAATCTCATAGATATAAAATATGGAATAACTTATTGAGACCAGTAAGTCCACTTGTACGAGTAGAAAATCTGCCTAGGTTCATAAGATACTTCAGCCATCAGATCTACTCATACATACAGTTACTTAAACAAGATTTAATGGTGCGAGGACCATAAGAACAATATCGAAGGTATATGAATAACAGTAATCAAAGGCTAAGTGTATAATGATTTGTATATATTTCAATGTTGTAACTACATGGATTATAACCCTAAGGAGCCAGAGGAGATACATACCTAATCCCACTCTTGCCGCTTAGGTTCTACCCACAAGAAATCCAACCCTTACAATGTTTTCCAAGCTCGCCTTATATAGGCCGAGCTTGGGTGGTTTACAGCTAATGAGACAAAAGACTCAATCGTGGAGGTGTCAGTCCTTGTCTAGTAAGGCGGTTTATTCGGTGGTGCTCCGAAGTAGACTCTGGGGCTTCGGTCCCTCGATGCGGTCCGAATCCTTTTCTTCCGAGTCTTCACTTCGCTCGCGTTTGGTCTCATTTCCTCTTTGGTTTAGTCTGAGGCTTCGTTGCCGATCCTCTTGGAGTGGTTAGGCTTCTTAGATGAGAGACAGGTGTCCCGAGGGGTTTTACCCTCCACAGTTTGCCTCTTTCTTTTCCTTGTATCGAAGATGCGAGGAGAGGAAATTTCTCTTTTTGCCACCTCCTTGTCAAGTATCCCCACTACTTGCCAGGTGCGAGTTTTTTGACACGTTCTCCTAAGCTTGTGGCTTTTTACCTTCTGATTGGTAGCGCCGGTTTCTCTCACTATTTAAGTTTCGGTTCTCCCTCTAAAAATTCTGTAGCCCTTTCGTATTCATCTTTCTTGGCGCCGGCGTTTTTCTTCCGTGGAACCTCTTCAATTTGTATCTTTACATCAGGCGTTCTATCCGTCCTGTTCTCCTTGACCCATTGTTTTAATCCTATTACTCTTTCATAAAGTTGATTTCTTTGGGATATTCCCTTCCTTCCTCTCTCTATTTTCAAGTTGCCTCTGCTACTTCCGTCTGCCGGTGATATTGCCTTTTCTTTTCTGCGTCTTCTTTTTCTATGTCGTCTTTTTCTATGGTTGAGGCCCTTTATTTAAGGATAAATGGTGAGGATCCTGATGGACGGGGCTTTCAGATTGAGTCCATCGATTCTCCCAGATTGACTCCAGAACTGGTCGAGGAGTATCAATGCAGCGAGGACACACTTTTGGTGACGTTTCATCAAATGTCGGCAGGGTTGCTTCTTCCCCTTTACAAGTCTTCGAATCCTTTGTTCCTTGAAATCCTTTGTTCTCTTCCTAAACCTCGAGGAGTGATGCAACTCACCTGCATCTCTATTTACCTTATCAATCAATGGGTTCTTAATTTTGAGAATAATTCCCCTGCCGGGTCCACAGCGAAGTTCTACTTTACTGCCTAGAATTTCTTTAAACACTACGAACCCTTTTTAACCCTAGACAACGAGTTAGCTCCTTGGGGGGTTAGCTTTCGAACTGTGGAAGGCAGCGAGAATATCCTCCCCTAATCCTTGAAATATTCAATGGACGAAGACTGGTACTCGGAACCTATACTCCTCAAAGGTCCCATACTCCGAGGCTGGAAGGACTCCGGCCGGTTCTTCGCCCGGACCGAGTTTGATGCAGGTCATGAGTTTCAGACTCATCACTTGTTCTCCATTCATTTTTCCGACGAGGACAGGGGGTTGCCTCGCTCATTTTTGGGAAAAGGCAAGGGTGTTGTCGCGGAGACCTCAGGTAACTTAAAACTTCCTCGGGCAGATGAGGAGACTATGCAGCAGGTAACAAATACTTTCTTTTTGTTCTTTCTGAAGTATTCATACTTGCCTCTATTTGTTTCCTGAGAAAGACGGATCCTTATCTGCAGGGATAGCCTTTAGATGCCCTAAACCTTAGTCATGGTCTGATGAACTTTAACTATGGGGGAAATTCAGAAGCTTCTCGGCCGCTGAAGAAGTCTGTTTTACAAACAATTCTTAAAGGAGTTCAGACTGGACGTCGTCGAGGTGCTACGAGACCTCCGAAGGAATCTACGAGTGCTGGTAAGGAAATATCAGCACCGAAGGCAGCTGATATGGTCGTCAAAGAGATGGGTGTCGCGAGCCCTCGGGTTACCTTACCCGTCACCACCATTGGTGCCTCTGCTATAGTAGCTCCTATGGCTTCGGAGATTACTGCTGCTTCGGGCGTTGTTCTTTCAAATTCTTCCACGCGGAGCGCTGCCCTTGGCGCCTCTGCCTCGGCTATGGTAATTTCTACGAATGCTACTGGTGAGCCTTGTATTCTTCCTTCAGAAAAAATTGTCACTCCAGTGGACCTCCTTGTTCCTCGAGAGGATGGTTCATACGTTAAGATGGATTCTTCCAAAGAACTTGTTGCCAGCTTTCCTCAAAGTTCAAATTTTCCACCTGCTCCAATTTACGCTAGTAAATATAGGCAGTCCTATACTGCCGAGAGGTTTAAAGAGGTCTTGTTTGAAAATTATAACCCTAGTGCTTTTACTGCCGAAGTTTCAACTCGCTTTGAAGCCTACGCCTTGGATCCCGTGAAGTAGCCTTTAGATCCGGATTTCTGCAAGAAGTTGGGCGATATCTTCGGAGGCGACTGCCCTAGGGCCAATTATGACCTTCGTCATCCACCCTTGTCCTACGAGGAGAGCTTGGCTATTCTTCAAGCGGTGAGTTGTGTTTTTATGTTTATTTTCAATATGCCGATGTCGTCGAGACTGTCATCTTATTTATTCGCAACCTTGTTGTCAGGGAGACTACCATGCCTTTGGCCTGTTGGCGCATAACTTTGATCAAGCTGGCGAGACTGAATACTATGAGCGAGAGTTTTACCGGATGCAACAGGAGCTGGCTCAGGAAAAAGTTCGCGGTGCTGCTGCGAAAAAGCACTCGATATGTAAGTCTTTTTACTCTTTGATTACTTTGTACATCTGTTTTTTGCAGCGCTGTGCTAAGAATGAATTTACTGCTTGCTTTTTAAAAGCCGAGCTGGAGGAAAGCGAGAAAAAACTTCAAGAGGCCAGATTGGCTCTTGATCGTCTTCGAGAGAGTCGACAATTGCCTCAGATTGCCTCGAGTAGCAAGGACTGCCACAGTGGTAATGATAGGCTCTTGGAAGAAAGAGACAAAGCTTTAGAGGATGTTAATTATTATAGGACGAGAAGGCAAGAGGCCGAAGGTCTTTTCGTTGAAGAGAGAAAGAGAGGGGATCTAGCCGAGCGTCTTCTTGAGGAGACTAAAAATAGGAATTTAATTCTAGCCCGGGAGAATCATTTTTTCCAACTAGATGTGGATCGACTGATACGAGAGCGAGATGAAGCTCGTTCGGAGAGGTCGGTCAGTGCTTCTGGTAGGGTTTTGATTGAAAAGTTAGATAAGGACATCAAAAATTTGAAGGTGCAGCTTGCTGCTCTGAAGAATGTGAATAATGATTTGGTCACAAAAAATGATCTTTTGGAAAGAAGTTGTACTGATATATGTCAGGAACTTGCTTCGGCTAACAAGTCGAAAGAATATTATGCTCGTCTCATAGATGAGTATCGAATATAATTAGCCAAAAGTGGGGTCATTTCTTCTGAAGATGTTAGAAAGAATGCCTCAGTGCCTCGTTTTACTAATCAGCACGAGGTTTCCGAATATGTGATTTTCAAAGAGAGTAGGGAGCTAACCCAACTTTCCTTGGTTTTTTGCTTCTTTCGTATCCCTGGGTGAGTTTTGTCGCCTTGTCATTCTTATGTTTTGTGTTGTTTTTTAGGCATCGAAGCCAATTTAAAGAAGCAGGTTGCTGATGCCGAGGCGGCAAGTGACGATGCCTCAAATCAGCTGGTGAATGAGTCCGAACGAAAGTTGGAGGCCGAAGACAAGGTTAAACGGTTGTCTCAAGAGTTATCTGAAGAACGTCAACGTCGCTCTGCTGATATGAAGCGGTTTTCTCAAGAACTTGAGCTTGAGCGTAAGCGCCGCTCCGAGGAGGTAACGAGGTTCACTGAGCAGCTGTTCGAAGAGCGAAAGATTCGTCTTAACTGCCAGGCGAGTGTGAGGGACATGGTGACTGGTTTTGCTCTCGTGCATCATGAGCTAAGACATGGTCAAGCTGTCGAAGAGCTGCTTTCCCGATCTGCTTTAACTACTGCCTTCGCTACTAGTATGGCCTGCCGAAAGCATGGTCGTTCTCTTTTCAGAACCATTGGTATTGAACCTCCTACCTATGGCCCTATTGGTGCGCACGACTCGGATGCTATATCCCCTATTGATAAGTATTTGCTCCCTCAGGAGGTATATGTGGCCTTAACTAGGGATGAACTTCGGAAGAGAGGTTTACTGGAAAAGTTTTTGAATGGGCCTGGTGATGGTGACGACGATGATGATGATGAAGGCGGTGATTCAGGGAATCTTGGCGATGCTGCCGAAGGTACCCATGATGGTCCAGGCAAATCCGATCATGGCCCCGAGGAGGGTCCTAAAGATGGTGCCGATTGTTCAAAGGATAGCTCTAAGCATAATGCTAGGGGAAAGACTGTTGGTATGGTGGATAGTATTTCCCGAAGTTATTATGATTCCATTAAGGGGTGTGCTGGCCGAAACCCATGTACTGCCTTTGATAAGGGGAGCCATTACTTGTTTCAAGAACCATCTTTGGCATATAGTGAAGGGGAGAGTGAAGAAGAGATTGATGAAGAGATTGATTTGCATGATTGCCGAGCCCCAGGTGTTGTATTTAATAAAGAGAATCATTATTTATTTCAGGAGCCTTCTCAGGAGTATAGTGACGAAGAAGGTGAGGAGGAAATTGCCAATGCTGCCGAGATTGCTTCTTCGGGGTCTGTCCATTCTCAGCTTCGGGCCCTAAATGATGATATCCAAACTGATAAAGGTCTTGTGAGAGAGATGGGAGTTCTTGCAGATGCTTCTCTTTGTGTTTAGCGAAGGCTTTTAGCTTTTGTAATTATGCTTTTTCTTGGCTGCGTCCGAGATATTTGTTTATACCCGCATTTTTTGTTGTCGCACTTTATGCCCTGCACTGATGATATATATAAAGAATTTGCTTGCTTATTTTTCTATTGTTAAGCCCCTCATCAAGGCTATTTTTTGTTTGGAGGAGGTCCCTTGGCTGTGTAACTCACTTATCATTTGTCGCAAATGCAAGCTAATTAACTGCCTCGGGGTTCCATCTTCCTCTATAGGTAGATGTTAATCCCATTTATCGTCCCCTCGGCGCCCGAGAACGTGAGGTCCTCGTGGCCGTTTGGTAGTGGGGACGAATGTATCATCATCTTATGTAGCCTTGATTCAAGGTTCCCACCGCTAGCGGGGTGTCTTGTGGGTAGAAGACCGTGCCATATAGCTCGTAGGGCCCTTACGATTTATATGGTCATCGGCTATGTGTGCATCAATGAGTGCGATTTTCATTTATTAAATCTTTCTTCGAGTACTGCTTACAAAAGAAGTTGCTTTTTCAGACTAGGTGTTTCATGTGCTTCCCCTCCACTGGGGTTTTTAACCTTTGGCCTTCGAGGTTGATCAAGCTATACATGTCGTTCCCAAGTTGTCTTTCTATGACAAATGGTCCTGCCCAGAAGGGTTCTTGCTGGATGTTCTTGCCTTCGCTAGACCCGCCTAGTTGTTCATTCGGAGTCTGGAGGCTGCCTGCTGTTACGAGGAACTGCTCTCTGTTGTCGGGACGTCGGTCCTTTTCGCTGTTATCTTGTTTCACACTTGGCATTCCAGCTTCGGTGTCAGCTATGAATTTTTCTATGCTTTCGTCCGATATCCTTGGGTGCTTTGCTTGCCCCAAGCGTTCCTTGCTACCTTCTTTTGCCTGAATATCTATTTCATGGCAGGCACGAGCCTCGGTAGGGTCACCCAGAATCTCCGCAATCCCTCGTGGAGTTGGAAACCTGATTCTTTGGTGTAAGGTGGATGCTACGCCCATAATGCTGTGTAACCATGGCCTTCCTACGATAGCATTATAAGGTGAGTTTATGTCCACTACACAAAATAGGGTTGGCTGCTTTTGGCTACCAGCATGAATTGTTATCATTAACTCTCCCCGAGGTGTTGATGGCTTCCCATTAAAACCGTAGATATTGTACGAAGAGGGTACCAAAGCGGCTTTCTTTCCCTTCATCTTGTCATGTCTGTCCGAAGAGTATATCTACAGAACTCCCAGGGTCCACCAGTATTTTAGGCATAACTATTTTTCCCATTTGAAGGGTGATGACCAGAGGATCATTGTGCGTTCTTCCCTCGTTGGGGATGTCTGCTGCTGAAAAGAACACGGGCTGCTTCTGCCACTCTTCTAGACGATTCTTTGTGATCACACTGAGTATTTCTTCTCCCTCAAAATCCCTTTTATGGATGCGACCTGTTTGAATTCCTTCCAGACCCTTTGTGTGAACAATGGAATTGCAAGCTCCGAATCTTGGAATATCCCTGTCGATTGTAATCACATAAGCTTCATGCTTCGGCTCCTCTTTAGACTGTGGTTGATTTGGGGGTGGCTTTGGTAATTCCAGAAGATGCTTAAATTGCTCCCTGGCTATGAAGAAATAAATTTGGTCCTGCGCCGTGACGCAGTCCTCGGTTGTATGTCCGTAAAACTTGTGAAACTGACAATAATCTCTTGAATTTTTTGTGTGTTTTGGTTGGTTTCCCCTGCTTCGGGGATATCTTATCTCGTTGGTAAATTCGGACTGCTCGATGATCCGAAGAGCATCTTCGATGGGTACACAAAGCTTTAGAAGTTTCCTATCGTGAAAGGCAGGAAATCCTGGTTTAGCCGTCCCGAATTTTCTGTTTCCTTGTCCTTGCTGAATGCTGTTTCCCGAATTCTCCCCGAGGGTTGTTTCCTCTGTTATCATTGTACTTTCTGTTATCATGGTACTTGCCGTCGCCGAATTTTCCTTCGTTCCCATAGCGACCGTTATCCTCTTGTCTTCCTCGCTTCGACGGGTCCCCGAATTGAGTGTTCATTGCTTGTCCTCGTTTTTCAAGCGATAAGTTGTTTATTGAGTGGACCTGTTTTAAAATTGTTTCCTTCCCCAAGGCTGCTTGCTCCTTGATTTCCTCCAAGGTAATTCGCTCCTTTTGGTATTTTCGGAGATCTTGTAGCGTCTCGAGGTTCTTTGAGAAAAGTCTATCATATAGAGGGTGGTCTTTGTCCAATGCGTTGAGAAATGCTCGCACTTTGTCCTTTTCGGTAGCTCCATTTCCCACCTCTACGCACTGCTCGGTCCATCTGCTCGTCAGACTTTTAGTTGACTCTCCTGGTCGTACACGAATGCTGAATAGTTTCTCCACCCCTGGCTTGGAGGAGTTGTTATATAAGAAGTGTAGTATAAAAACCTTGGACAGCTCCTCGAAGGATGAGATCGAGCTGGCTGCGAGGTTGTCATACCAAGCAAGGGCTTCTCCTTTCAAGCTGGAGGGGAAATACTTACTGTTTTAGGTATAAAACAAATAAGAGAATCTGAGGGGTAAAGTATGA
>JAJJMA010031970.1:0-12350 GCA_023529015.1 Papaver nudicaule
AAGACTCGATGACAATACAAACATGTGACATAATACGTACACACAATACAGACGTATATGTTTACAAGGTCGGTTCCGGTGGCAAATGTAACCAGGAACGGGATTTCTAATGGAGACAGGGTATAAAGTCGGTGGGTGACACCTTTCTTGGATTGCAGCGGTGAAAGGCAATAGAGATGAGAGCAAGCACCTAACAGAGGTTGTTTTGGGTGAATAATAGAGAATTTCCCAATTTCCCACATTGCGGTGAAATACTATCTAGCCGCCCTAGTCCGTTACTGAGTAACCATCTAGTTTTGTGCGGCTACTTGGTAGCTGCCTAGGTTTTTTCTTCTCCCTTTCAATAAATCTAATTTAGCTAAAATTTCGAAATTTTACTTGCAACAATTTATATTTCGGAAATAGGCGGCTACTGAGTAGCGTTCCCTTTAATATATGTGGTTACTAGGTAACCGCTCTATAACCATAGTGTTTGACGATTTCTTGCCTCTTAACTTGTCTACATTGGGGGGAAATATGCCACATTTAAACAACCATAATGCTTGTTCTTATGAACATATTTCAGGTTAAAAAAGCTTCAATTTTTTGGCTTTTAATCTTGAACAACAATTTTATGAACCAATGAAGGTCCGCTCGTAGTTCCAATCTATATCAATGTTATTTGTGATTTTTAGGTAGTTGAATTCCCTTGGTGCCAAAACAGACCCTTAATTCATTAGTCCATATACAAAACACTTTCAGCCATATCTAACCATTGGATTTATGGATTCCGAAAGGTTTGGGACCCCTATAGCTCATCCTTTTAACTTGATGCATAACAATATAACATCATTATCTCCAAAATCTACGATTTATCGGCAGTTCATATTTTTTTTGTGAATATTTGGCGATTTTCTGTGTGGGAAAAAAAAAACACTTTCATACAAAAAGAACGACCCAGCATTTTTTTTCTCTTTTGAAAAGTGGCCATTTATTGATGACTAAAGATTGGAGTTCCAAGATTTATGCACATATTTTCTCCTAAACTAAGACAGTTCTAATAATCAAAATAATTCCAAATTAAATGGAGCACAAAACATCCCAAGGGTTTTCAATTTTCTCCAACATTACAATGTCTTCTTCCTTAAGAATAATTTTATTCCTTTTTAATATTTTTAACGACCGCTTGATGTAATCTCAACAACAGGCACATATAAATAAATAAAGTGAAATAATAATATTGTGACACATACAAAATGAATGGCTAATACTTAATCAATGTTTACTTCATATGAATCCACTCATAATCTCTTCACGCTATTTCACAATTTCGTTGCTAACTTTTTCCAGAAAATCCAAAGGGCATCAGATTTGAAGCTAATATTTTTTGTATGTGTTTCTCTTACAAATATTTACATTCCCACCAAAAATATTAATATTCATAAACACCCGCTACTACTGCGTCTTCCACCACCACCCACATCCATTAATGTCACCGCCCCCACTACTCAACAACACCTACCACTGCCTCCACCACCTACCAATCGTATTTTCAACAATTGAAAATTCATTGGTTTTAACGGTTGATTTTCAAAGTTGTAAATGATTGTGGTATACTAATCGAAATGCACTCATTTTTGGTGGGAATGTTGATTTATGTAAAAGCAAAATATCCTAAAATATCAAGTTCATATACGAAACCTTTTGAAGTTTCCTTTGTAGACCCATTAATGCTCCTGGGATTCAAAAATACAGGTAAGAGGAACTTAGCATGATAAGTAGAGTATCTTGGTGAATGGTTGACCAACCAATTGCTTGGTGGGCTGAAATTTTAAAAGGAAAATATTTAAATAAGCATCATGTTTTCAAGGAAAAAAAAAAAACGAGTTAAGATAGCTGAATTTGGAAACGTCTTTCGCAGAGTTGGTTTGATTTGTAATTAGATTTTCTTTGTTGGGAAGTTAGAAATGGGTTGTCTATAAATATTTGGTAAGACAAATAGATTTCAGGCTTAACATAGTCAGGCTACTCTAAAACTAATTCTTTAACATTGGTTGCAGACTTGATTGATGTTGCAATGAATCAGTGTAATTATGCTACTCTTACCGCTACTTTTCGTATTAATATTGTTCAACATATTAAGAAAATCAGATTGCTTGTTTCTTCTGATAATCATTTGGTTAAAAAATTAGCTGAGATGGTTGCTCATTAAAAATGGCATTTCTATAGTTAATAGTCTTTATAAGAAATTAAATTATGTCAATCAAGTTAATAGTTTTTATAGTTAACATTCATATTAAATTATGTCAATCAAGTTAACATTCATATCACTTAGCACTATAATCTTTGAATTCAAAATGCTAGAGTTGCAGTTGGAATTGAAATTACTGCTACTAAATGCCAATTTATTTGGAAAGAAAGATGCATTAAAAAATTCAACAAAAACATAATATTAGTTTGCAAATTTAATTTTCTTGCAACACTGTTTCTGGAATTCGATCCCTTCTAACATTTCTGATAATGCAGTTATTAGTGGCAATAATCGGTTAGATCCAGTTGGAAAGCCCTTATCTTAACCACTTGAAACTCAACTTTGATGCTTCCATGATTTCTGCTTAATCTATTGTAGACTTTACTTTAATATCTAGAAATTGTGCAATGATTAATGTTCGAGCTAGGTCAGGGTTCATCAAATCCTCCAGCGCATAAAAGGCTGATACTCTAGCTCTTCTTAAATCTGTAGAATTGGCAAAAGAAACGATGATGGATTTATTTATTTCTGGATAAAAGGACTGAAGGAGACTGCAAGAGGATTATTGAATTTGTTCAAGGACACAATATAAAATGAAAAATATTGATAGCAGTTATTAATATTTTACAACAATGTTAAACCTTTTCTCAAATTCACTTCCAAAGAACCAAATCAAGTTGCTGACAAACTCGCAAAGGAAGCTAGCGCTTCATCTCTTCATCAAAACTGGGAGAAATGCGTAACTTTCTTAGTTCGTATCCAGGCAAATAAGATTAATATAGGGGACAATGATTCAATTTTATCGAGTCTTTTACCTGTGTTATCGAGTCCCTTATTTGACTTATCGAGTCCCTGAGTACTTGACTCTACTTTATCTCTTGTTTTCTTGTATTTTTTAGTCAGTATCAAAGTTCAGATTTATTATTCCCGATTAACTCGTTGGATGATACTCCCATTTGAACAAATTGTGTTTAGATAGGAGTTACCCACGATATTTAACTGTTTACCTTTTAATATATCGTCCATGATGCAAACACTCGTGTCAGTATCGGCACACAAGGGGTCTCACTAGTCAAATGTTGTTCATGTACATTTATATGTACTCGGCTCAGTAATTACTTTCTTAATAATGCACACTCCCCTTGACTTGTCAATCTAGTCGTACAGGAGTTGTAGGTTGGGGATTGAAATGGTTCATCCTTTCATTGCCTTCCTGTGGTTGACATTGCGATACACAGCGTAAACTGTAGTTAAGTGGTTCGTCGGTCTTACTTTAATAGTCCAATCCAGTTGGTCGTCACTAAAAGAGATGGCATCCATAATCCTCATGGGTTCTCTCAAACAAATATTTTTGGCCAGCTGTAATAAGTTCCTTGACTATTGTAAAAATGAAATATTGTTTTTGTAATGACCCGTAAGCAGGTCAAAGGCTATAGACTAGTCAAATGACAATTACACCGCGTAATGACTCAGTTGTTTGAGTTTAAACATCAATTATAGTAATTAATAAAATCATAATTTGGATCAACCAATAGTGTCTTTAGATAGATCTCGAAAAGTTAGGCGAAATCGACTAATAGAACGCGTCAATCGGATGTTGGATGAGGAAGATACGACACTTGAAAGATTAGGTCAAAACTAGACATCCCCTAGTAATCCTTTGGAGGCGGTAATAGTGACACGTATGGGGTGTGACTGGGGTGTAATAATAATTAAACTTATGGTGTAAAAGGGGTGTAAATATATGTATTCTATATTTAAATGTATTGGGTGTAAATGGAGTGTAAGTATAAATTTAGATTTAGATTTAGAAAAAAAAGGTTATCCCTTAGCAGTCTCCATGAGTTAGTAATAGCGTAACCTAGTCTTAAAGTTATCAGGTTTGAACTTTGATCTAGATAACAAGTTTATCTAATTTTATTTCTCCTAGTAGCTGGGTGGTGTGCTTGTAAGAAGAGAGGTGGTGCGTGTGAGTTATGTTAAGAAGGAGGTGGATAGGTAAGAGGTGAATAAGTGTAAGAAATAAGGGGGAGTGGTTCCATTTTTATCGTATGATACATGTAGTGATTTTGGATATTAGAAAAGAAGTTGAGAGAATGGTGAGGGAGTGGGCAGTAGTAGTAGTAGTAATCAAATAAGGAGGAGAAAGAAGAAGTAGATAAGGAGGTTCAAGATGAACATAATCATGATGTTCTTGATAAACCAAAGATGATGGATTCACGGAATAGGATTTGGATTATACCAATACAAGGTAACCTTCGAAATTGATTTAGAATAGTTAACTATGAATTGGGTTTGTGTTTAATATCGAATTAAGACTATAATCAATCATGTAGCTCTAGTTTTATGATCATCATGATGATGGTGTAATACTGCCCTGTTTGGTGATGTGTTTTTGATCACCTTATGTGTTTTTATTGATTTCGGTTAAAACATGACAAATGGAGGTCTGTTCCTTAACTTTCCATAGCAACTGAGTTTGCTTGATTTCGTTGAGAAATGAATGTTTGACGACCATTATAGTACCGACTGTCAAATCTGGAAAATCTGGGTAAAACAGTTGCGTGATGACACCTTCTCGCCCAGTTTTAGACATGCTAGACATTTTATTAAATTTTTCTAAAAACATAGAAGTTGGAGTACACTTCCCAGGCTTTCCATTCATATATAGCATGCTTCTTTTAGATCAAAATTGAAATCGATATAGCCCTCGAAAGTTAGGTATTTGGGGTTGTTTTTATTAGGGTTCCAAGGTACAAGATGACCGAGTCAGATTGAGTTAGACCGAGTCAGTTGAGTCAGATGGGTAAATGGCAAGGTTGAACGGGTACATGGGTCGGTTGATGGGTTCGGGTCACGGACGACCCGGATCGGTGTGGAAGTAACACGTGTCTCGGACCAGGTGGTGGACGGGCCGGGTCAGGCCCGCGGGCCATGGGTTTTAGGGTTTAGTTACACTATTTTGGGTTTTTGGACAACTTAGAGTCCAACTTAGAGTCCAAATTAGCTTTTGGTCTCTTCTGCAAAGTTGGAGAGTTTCGCGAGACCTTCGAAATGACATATAATTCACCTAGATTAGATAAGTATATTATTTTATAGAATAAAATTAGTGAATAATAGTTTACTTAAACTATTCTTTGAGTGATTGTATGATTAACATTTGCTTTGTATTAACAACGATTAGTACGAAAGATGAACCAGTGGATGGAGGACTTCAAGGTAGGCAGGGATTGTCATCAATCCAGGTGGGAACTCTTATAACCTTCCTGTAATCATTGATTAGTTCAAGTTTAAATTATCTGGAGCATGTTTGTGTGTGTTGAAATGGGTATGCATCTGATATGTAATATACCTAGTCTCTTTGGCTCTGATGGGGGGGAAATAAAGTGATTACATATTGGGTGGTTTGTTATGGTCTTATGGGTATGATTAGAACTATCCTAATGTGATTATCATACAGAATGGCTGGCTAGGTCGTACTGGTATGGTCGGATCATTTTATGGAGAATACTATACTATCTGACTGGTTATGCTAACGTTTACTCGGGAGAAATTCTGGTTTCATAAACTGTGTGGGCACTTTATGAGATTGTTATGCGGGGACGGGTTAGAGATAACAATCCTTACCTAACATGTTATAAATCGTTGACCTGAATTGAGTGATTGGGTGATTTATTATGAGCATACGGGTATGGTTGGAACTATCCTTTTGTGATTATCATACAGAATGGCTGGCTAGGTCGTACTAGTATGGTCGGATCATTTTATGGGGAATACCATACTACCTGGTTAGTGTTTTCCTTTAGTACAACTACAAAGCATGTTAGTGATTACTTGAATGTTTAATTCATTTCCACTGAGCACCCTTCGGGATGATGTGCTCACTCGTTTCCACTTCAGTTTTCAGTTACCAGAGGTGATGGTGCACGTGAAGATTTACAATTCGTAATCAAACGCGTTAGTGATTTATAAAGTTGTTTGTGCTGTATTTACATATGTGTTTATTGTAACAACAATACATTATTATATTTATATCACTTGAGAGGTTCTCATTTATCAAATATCAGAGATGGTTTAGATTTGGGTTAATCTGTTGATTGAAATTTTAATTTAGAGCCTAAATGCTTGTATTAATATTAGATCCTTAATGCCTTATAGCATAGATTGTGCCTTTGATTTCTAAGTAGGTCGATTTTTGGGGCGTTACAGTTTTGTTATGATCTAATGCTTAAAATCAGACAAATACCTTCAAAAAGACCACCTATATTATTCAGTTGGGATGCATCCATCCATAAGTAAGTGGCTAAATTGTATTAAGAAAAAAATGAATGAAAGATTCCTCACCCTTATTGCACAAGTACATTATGTCTATAATTATAGCAACAACTCTTCTTTTTTTTTTACCTTTATTTTGTAAAAAAGATATTTATTGAACGCTGAACCAAATTGTTAACATTACAAGAGATTCTTGCCGACAGAACTTCAGAGATAGGAACAGAGTTACAATGCAATACAGAAGATTGTTCATCTACAACATATTGACAAATGATCTGTGGTAATTGAATCCACATTTGTTGAGATACTCTAGACGTCCTAACATCCTTGGCTAATAGATCAACTGAGATGTTACCCATTTTATGGATGAACTGATAACCCATAAAACTTGGCACTTCTTATCATTCTTTGAACCTCATCCAGTAGTCTTTGTACCTGCCAAGAAATGAAGGATTTCTTCTCATTCAAATAGTCCATCACATTCTTACAGTCACATTCAAGAGAGAAATTTGTTAAGGCTTTCTCTCTCGTCCATTTTGCAGCTTAAAAACAGTTATTGCTTCCGCCTCTTCCGCTAAAGAAGTCCGACAGTTTCCTCCTCTTGCACCTTGACATCCCGTTGCATTACGAATAATGATCACATACCTTGCATCAGTGAAACTAGATCTCCATGCACCATCCATATTAGTCTTGATAGTATCACCTAATGGTCTAATCCATTGTCTATTAGGTAAAGGTAACATTGAACTTGGAATAATCATAATAACACTAACATTATCTGCAGTCTTAGAGGAGTCCAAAACTGAATATTAGTACTAGTTTAAGTAGAGTACATCCTATTACATCTCTCTTTTCGTATGAACCAAACTTTAGTTGATGTTATTTCTTAAGACAAACCAGCAGTATTATTCCTAATATATTCATTATAATGATCTAAAAAGAAATCACTACCTGCACATTTAGAATATTAGTCCCCGGAGGAAGCGTCCATGCATATTTGGAAAAAAAATATTAAAAAAATAAATGAGTCAAAGACTCCACAACATTACCACACAAGGATGTGTCAATCCCTCCCATAATAGTTGACAACTTTTGCCTAACCGAAATAGCATTGTAGTTAAGCCTTTGAGAGATACCAAGATTCCAAATTTTCTTCCAAATTTTTTTCATACAAACATTGTTGGTATTAACATGCTTAGGTTCCAAAAGTTTTGTACATACTTCTTTTGTCAGTAAAAATCTTTTTTTTTTTTTTTTTTCAAATTTCCATCTATGTTTACCCTTATATAACCTGGCGTCATTTGGCCATACCTAAAAATCATTTGGCCATACTACATTGAGCTACCGAGGGGTGTTAGTAATTGATATAATCGGTAGTTGTTTTGAATTAACACTAATCGGTAGCAAATGATTTTCGGGTATGGCCAAATGACATTAGGTTATATAAGGGTGTGTTTGGTTCAGGTTTTAAAAAAGTTTTTTCGTTTTTAAAAACATAAAAAACGGAAAACACTAGAAAATGTGTTTGGTTGACCATTTTCTAGAAAACGTTTTCTGGTTGTTTTCAGTTTTTAAAAACAAGAAAATGAAAACGAGTCTTTATCGTTTTCAGATCTGTTTTCTTTTCTTCTTTCTTCTTCCCGATGGCCGTCAAGGATTTGAGTAGCTGGTATATACGATGATTTGATGATCTTTTTCAATATTTTCCTGTGGTTAATCTCTACTTCCACTAATGGGTTTTTGATTTTGTAACAGATGGGTTGATTGATTTGGTTCATATCAAAATTAGGGTTCCCTGCGTTCTATAGGTATGAATTTCTAATTCAATTTATGGGGTTTTCTTACTTGGGTTTTGCTTGATTTACTTAATTATAGATGTCTCAAGTTTCATGAATGGTGTTTTTGGTATTTGGGGTTATCTTCTTAATCGTGTTGCTGTAGGAATATTGGGTCTAGAAGTTATTGTATACTCCTTTGTGCTCAAAATTTAGATAGTATACTGTGTAGACAAGATGGCTTCTGCATCAATTGGTGATAATATAGATGATGTTCGTACATGGCCACCGTCTATTGTGGATTATTTTGTTGGATTGATTCACGATGAAGCTAAAAAAGGGTTGCAAACTACTACACTCGAAAAGAAGAAATGGGTAGAGATTGATAATTCTATATTTAAAAGGTTTGGGAAGAGATACACCGTTCCAAAATTAAGAGCCAAATACAATCGATTGCGTATCTGCACAGAGAATTTGCGAAGCTAATTAGTGATACTGGTATGGGTTGGGATCCAGTAGCAAACACATGCACAACAAGTGATGAAGCTTGGACACGCTACTTGAAGGTATGGTTATTCTAAACTGCCCATTTGTGGATATTGTAGATATTGTTTTTATTTATTTTTTTCTGGTTTTGTGTGGTTCATTTGTTGCATTTTTGCTGTCTGGGTTAGAATGGGATTTGATGATCTCTCAAATTCTATAGCTGGTTTTGTAATGAGTAGGAGATCACATGAATCTATCAAAATTAAGTACCATTGCATAGCCTGCAGTCATGTACCAATTAGACTTGAGTTCTTTCGTGTCTGATATCAAATCAGGAAGAAGTTTTACTTGAACAAATTGTTGCCAATTGTCGTGGAAGGTGTAGAACTTCACAATTCACATCTTTATATGGCTCCAGACTCTTTTATGAAACTGATATGTGTATCTTTCCTTAATGTAGGCAAATCCTGGTGCAAAACCCTTTCGTAAAAAGGGATTGGATAATTATTACTTACTTGGGGAGATTTTTAATGGTACAACTGCATCTGGAGAGATGTCAAATCCCTCAACTCGATCTCCTCCTCCCTCGGACAATGAAAGAGAGTTGGAGGCAGACTTCCTCAACAAAGGGGTACATGTCGAAGCTGCTAGTTCTGGAGACACGACACAATCAAATGTACAACGACGTGCTTTGGAACTTCCTGTTGATCTTCCACAACGAAAAGCAACTAAATCATCAAGGTTTGATGATGCACTTGAAGCATGGACCGAAAGTCTTAAAGTTAAAGCTGAGGTTGCAAAAGTAAGGGCTGAACGTAAGAAGGATAAGGAAGTGACGTCTCCTATGTGCACTGAGATAGCATCCATAGAAGATTGTATTGAGATACTGGACAACATGGATGGCGTGGAAGACTCGATCTATGTAAAGGCTATTGAAAAGTTCAGAGACCCTGACTACAGGAGAATCTTTAAGAAAATGAAAGAGTCAAGGAGAATTATGTGGCTTAACAGATTGGAATGATCAATTGGTTTTAGAATGTGAACTTGGTTTGGTGTTTATGGTTTATATGTTCATGTTTGTCATTAGCTAGACAGTTTAGTTGGTAGTCTGAATTTACATGGTTCTGCGATTTAGAACTTGAACTTCGTTATGGAACGCTTATGGACCAATTGCTTGAATAAAAATATATTTTTACATATTATTTCTTTATGAATATCACAATTGCTTTTGATCTATAGCTGGTTTTCTTTCTAATGCATAACAGGTTGTTATCGTCAAACATGGGAAGGGTGACTATCTAGGAAAAGCTCTTCAGGTATGTCTCAACATCCGAAAAATTGTGTCAGTAACATTTCTGTCTATTTTGGATTAGATTAGACTTAAATGATTATGACTTTTACAAAGTATGCTTATATTGTATTTGCAGTTAGTACACTACACTGTTTTTGAATGCATCAGTTGGGTACCTTTTATAGAACAAGATCAGTTAATGTATTAGACATGCAGGGAAATGACTTTCATTCTTATAGTTTTATCACATCTTAGAACTGCAGTCTTAAAACTTATTTTATTTCAGGTACCAAGAATCCTTGGAAAGGACCTATATTATAATGGAATCTAGTGATACGATTTCGTCAAGTGACTCATCCTCGGATTCAGATGACTCGATTATGGAACTTTTTGTGGTTAAAGAATTGCATAAACGTTACATTAAGACGCCGATGATGACATCAGTTCTAAGTGGGAGATAATTTATTTTAGAGTTATTGAATGGACATCCAAGAAGAATGTATAACTTAATGAGAATGGATCCTTCTACGTTTAAGCTATTGTGCTCAACTTTGAGGACTAAAGATTTCTTACAAGATGATAAATTTGTAAGTGTCGAGGAGGCAGTTGGAATGTTTCTGGCCACTGTTAGTCAATCAATGCGCAATAGAGTGATTGCTGAGATGTTTCAACATTCCAATGAGACAGTGTACAGGCACTTTAAGAAGGTATTGAAAGCATTATGTCGACTTGGATGCCTCATAATTAAACCTCCAAATATGGATGAGATACCTCCAGAGATTTCAACAAATCCTAAGTTCTATCCCTGGTTTGTGGTAAGTCTCTCTTTGCTATATCATTCCTTATTTCCTTGACCTTCAACTGATATATAAAATGGGCACTATGTACGTGTGTGATGATTATTAAAGTTTTATTTGATACAATGGTTTGTTCATTAGTCCTATCGTCGTTATGTATCTGCAACATTCATTGTTTTCTGCATCTTTTGGACAGGACTGCATTGGTGCTATAGATGATATCAGCGCTTGTGTACCCGCTTGTAAACAAATTCCATTTCGTGGAAGAAAAGTCCAGATTACGCAGAACATAATGTGTGCTTGCTCTTTTGATATGTTGTTTAGTTTTGTGTATACGGGGTGGGAAGGAACATCCAATGATGCAAGAGTGCTCATGGATGCTATATCCAATGAAGAAAACAAATTTCTGATGCCTAAAGAAGGTATCAAATGAATTATACCCCGTAGTTGATTTTAACTTGTATTTACTACTTACAAAAGGTGAAGTATAGTTGTATATCATTTGTTATTGTGAATGCAGGAAGATATTACGTTCTTGACTCCGCCTACACAAATATGCCCGGGTTTCTCACTCCTTACCGTGGAGAGCGTTATCACTTGCGTGATTTTAGAGGAAGAAGCCGACAGCCCAAAGGTCCCATGGAACTTTTCAACCACAGGCACTCCTCTTTACGTAATGTCATTGAACGTGCTTATGGGGTGTTGAAGATTCGTTATCCAATTTTAAAAAATATGCCAAATTATCCTCTTCGAAAGCAACGACTCATCCCCATTGCTTGTTGCACTTTACACAACTTTATTCGTTTAAATTCGAGGAATGATGAGTTATTTAATCAGTACATGGCAGTTGATTTTATAGCAGCAGGCGAGGAAAATGCAAATCTTGGTGAAGCAAGCACAACAGTTGACATTGATGTAAGTGGGAAGAACATTGAGTTGATGAATGCGGTAAGAGATGACATAGCAGGAATGGCTTTATCATCAACGCCAACAACAACGACAACGAGTTTAAGACTTCCATTTAAGTTTGTTAGTTTCGTCATTCATTTCAGTGATCTTTGAATAGTTAATTTGGAGATGTAATAGTTTTTACTTATGTAATTGTTAGACCAAAAGAATATTTTTTCAAACTTATAGCTTGCTTCTAAATTGTTAGTTATAGTCTATAACTGATTTTTGTTTTTAAAAACAGTTTTCTGCTTTGCTACCAAACATGTTTTTAAAATTAAAATGATTTCTGAAAACAAAAAAAAGGGGCCATTTTAAAAACGTACAAAATGATTTCTGAAAACTGTTTTTAAAACCTGAACCAAACAGGCCCTAACTGTTACAACATATCTGAAACCGAAAAATACAGGGGATACTACTTTCGGATAAAGTGTAAAGAGTTACCCAGAAGAGCCCAAACTAACATCCTAGATACAACTTATTGAAGCCCAAAACACCCGTTACAAACCATTGAAACCAATGTTTTTGTTCGATACACCTTAAAGCCC
>JAJJMA010031985.1:0-14335 GCA_023529015.1 Papaver nudicaule
TAAGCGGGAGTGACTTACTCGGAAATGTTTGTGTGTCGCAGAGGAAGCGTAGCGGTGGTCGAAGGTTGACCTCTAGTCACCACTCTGTCCGTGATGCTGCTGCTAGGACTCCCAAGTGTACTGATGGTTTTTCATATGCTCCTGTTGTTAGGAACCCGACCGCCTTTGTCGGTCGTGGAGACTTTTCTGCCTGCTTCATCCCAAGGCAAGGAGACTTCGATGATTCTCTGAAGGTGATGCCGTAAGAGACAATCAGGGTTTGCATGGAATCCAAGGCGCTCGATGGTGCGCCTGTTGACTTCATTCCTCAATTCCCCGTGCCACTATGTTGTGCTTGGTATGACTTCATGTTGACTAACGAGAAGGTCAGGCCAATTCTGGAGCGATCAGGAGTTTTCTATGCGGTGAAGGCAACTAGGAACTTGAGAATATATAAGGATTCCGGTGCCATTGTTACTTTCCTTCTTCGGTCGTGCAGGGCAACAAAGACTTTCATGACGAGTTGGGGTGAGTTCACCATTTCTTTAGAGGCGGTGGCTGCTTTATACCATCTTCCGATGTTGGGGAATCTCCCAGACAGCTATTCTTCAGCTCAGAGCGCAATGATCGAGGTTTTGACCAGGAAGATCCGAGAACTGCAGGTACCCAAAGCTTACTCGAGCGAAAATTACATAGAGTGGACTGATCATTGGTATGTGGGTGGCGCAAGTCCCAATGGAGGCGTTCCCGAGAGCACCCTTTGTATTGCCGCGTTCCTGGTACTCTGGTTGTCTAAGGACATTTTTGCAGATGCCCCTTTTGGTACCTTGAAGCCTCATGTTGTCCCTCTTGCTGTTCTCCTAGCTCACGGTTGGAGCCTGCCTATTGGCAGCTTGTTTCTTGGTTCTCAGTATGCCCAGTTCGATGCTTTTGTCCGGGACATGTCGGTGCCTGATGTCGATAGGGTTAGTACCTACGTAAACCCTTCATTTGTCCATGCGATCTTGTGGGAGCATTTCACACCTCATAGACCCAAAAAGGGGCCTTCTTTGGGTAAGGCACTGAAGGGGAGCCCTCGAATCTTGCAGTGGAATAGCAAGTTGCCCATTGCTTCTCCGGAGTTAGGGGACTTGTTATATGATGAGAGGAATGTCAACTTCCGCCCGTGGTACACTAATTCTTCCTATGATATCGTACAACCCATAACTTTTACAGAGGATCCTGGTGTTGAGTTACGATCGGGACCCCGAGGGTCGAGTGGTCTTACTATTGGGCAGGCTATCTTCATCAGCAACAACACTCCTGGTTATATCCTTGGTTACTTTCATGGGGAAGAGGTGGTAATGCCTTACAACGTTGATCGAGCGGCGAGAGTGACGGGTTTCGATCAAGATGTTCCCAAGAGGTTACTCCTCGCGCCCTCTGTGGCTGAATTGCGGTCTTCGCTCGACGTATCACTCCATCTTGGTCGTCGTTCTCCCTTCGTCTTCCGTTACAGACCAACGAGGATGACTCCTGAGTATCACGAGTTTTGGAATGGTACTCTCAAAGTCCTTCATGGTTTCGTCAGCGGGGGAGGTCAGGGTACTCCTGTTTCTCCCGTTCAGGTATGGTGGTTCAACTGTAATTCCTTTTTGGCTGCAAAATGTTTTTTTTTTTTTACACTTCGTTATTCTTGTACAGGTGCGCTCTACCCCGAGTTCCCAGTCGGACGACATGGTTTCGGTTCGAGGCGCCAGGAGGAACCGACCTCGGATGAGGATGCCCAGGGGGTTCGTCTCCCGGGTAGGAGTAGATGGATCCCCTGGCGAGTATGAGGACGTCGATGTGATGGTAGTGGATCTTCTACCGAGATTGCTTAGCTTCCCTGTTAATGTTCAGCCGAGTTCTCATTCTTGTGTTGTCCTTTTGTAGACGGATCACCTAGGAGACAACGAACCAGTGGGGTCTTCGAATGTGGGTGATAAGAATCGAGAGATAGCTGAGAAGTCTAATGCTTCATCACCTCTTCGCGAGGAGTCGAGCCCTGCCGTGGTAAGGGATTCGCGTTCTATGCCCTTGACCATTTCTTCTTTACCTCTGGACTAGTGGTAACTCCTGTCTTTCACGGTTACTGACTTCTTCTTTTCTTTAGTCCATGAAAGGGAGCGGTGATTTCATGCGTGACGAGACGGTGGTAACCGGTGGTGTCGACGATTCCCAAGTAGCTTCTCCCGTTACTGTAGACGTGCCCGTGGACGAAAGCGCTGGCGAAGAAGCTGTAGAGGATGGTGATACCGAGGAGATCGAGAATTCTGACTCCGAAGATACTGCTGACGCCGAGATGAGAGCCTGGGAGGCTAGGCTGAACGCGCTTTATCCGGCTCGAGGTGTCGTGTTCCCCCTTTTGAGTAGAGGTAGATCCCACCAGGTGGCTATAGGCGGTTTCGTCGTTTCCCGAGAGTACGAGGACATGTATACACGTATCTGGAAGGAGTTTGGGCACATCGCTAGGGAGAATGTAAACTGTGTCGTGGCGGAAGGATTCGTCGGATTTCTGTAGGAGCGGATTGCCGAGATGTGGGAAAATTCCATGCGCGGGGTCGAATCAGAGACGTTGCAGGATTGGGAAGATGCTATAGCGGCTGCTGAGTCTGAGTCCTTCAATGTATCTTGGCTCCGGGAGAGGTTTGAGAAGCGGAAGCAGGCTAAGGTTCAGCCTGATAGTATTACCGATGAGGTTCTTGCTGCAAAGGAGAGGGAGGTTGCTGAATTGGAGGCTAGGTTCGTGAAGGAGCGGGAGGTTCTTTCTAACATGAGAGATTCTTATGAAAAGGCTAAGGATACTGTGTTATTTGGTCTTTTATGATCGTTTTTGTTTCTTGCCTCGTGGTTTAGGAATATATTTTTTTTATTGCTATTATTCGAAAGACAATGATAGAACGAGTCTCATGTCTTGACTACGTACAACGGTTTTATGTTTCTTATAACTAAAGGTTTAATTGGGATAAGCTTCAACCCGTCTTTTCTTGATTATCATTGTATCCTTGCATCCGTCTTTGAGCGAAACCAGTTTGTAGTACCCGTTCAGCGCGGACCTGATGACCATGTAGGGTCCTTCGGGCTTTCCCTTTCTTTGTATGCCGGTCTTCATCACTAATTCTCCAACTTTGTAGTCTATGTCGTCGGTTAATGGGGCCCTAGGGCCGTGGAGTCTCCGGTATAAGGGCGATTTTCGGGGGAGGCAGGCAAACCCGCTGTTGTTGGCTTCCCCGTCTCCTATGTCTAATTGGCTAAGCAGGATATTGAGGGTTTCATGACCAGGTGATGGGGTCATCCATTTTCTAAAATATCGAGTAGGGTGTATGATCCACTCATACCTTACGATAAGCGCTCCGCCCCTCTTTTGCGGGGGTGCCATCCTTGATTTATTTTCGGAGTCTGGCGAGGCTCCTCCTTTCTCGTACAGGGATACCGTCGCTGCGTGGAGATCCTCTGGCTCAGTCGGTGCTCTGAGTGGGATTGTGGATTCGTTAAGTAGACTCTGGTTGTCTTTGAACCAAGGGTGGCCGAGGACCATGTCATGTTCTGAGTCTCGTGGGACCACACAAAGTTCAGCCTCCGTTCGTACTCCGTCCACCTCTATCTGTAGAGTCGTTCGTCCACGAGTTGTCACCGTCCTCCCTTCGGGGTCTTCCAACGTCTCTGGTGAATCAGTGACATCCTGTAGCGAGCCTCCCGAAGCTTCTAGTGTCGTTGCAGAGATGACGTTGATTTTCGCTCCTGGATCCAACAACGTGTTGGGGAATTAGATGTCGCGTATATATGCGGTAGTGAGTATTCCCCAACCTTGTCTAGCTAGTAGTCCCCAGTCATATCTTACCGAAGACCCGCCTTGGGTTGGCAGGTGTGGGTCTTCTTCCTCTCCAAATGGTAGTCGTCTTCCTGACACCACGTGGTTAAGTGCTGTAAACATATCCCGACGTTGAGGTTACGAGAAACATAAAATTTCGCATAATTGGTGCATCAGGTTTTCCACTCTCTGATTCACGGGTTGTTTGTGATCTGTGAGCGCTTGGATGTGTGGAGACTCCGGGTGTAGTCTGTAGGAACATGCCTTGGCCTTGACAATGCGTTCTTCGAGAATTCGTCTGAAACTGTTACACTGGACCGTGGCGTGGCTGACCCTCCTGTGATAATGGCAGTAACGAGGGTGTTTCATCTCTCCAGCAGTGGGAGGCCTCGATACTTCAGGTAGCTCTACGAATTTGTCTCGGACCAAGGAGTCTAGCAGTTGATCCATCTCTATCGCTGAGAGGTCGTTTGGCGGATCAATCCTTCCTCGTTGTTGTTGCGAGTCTTCTTCTGGTGTCACGCCTCGTTTCGTTGAGTCTGGTGTTTGGTGTTCAACGAGGCATTCTCCTGCCTTTCTTTTCCTGTCGTTATCTAGACTTCTACTGCCCTCTTCAGTAAGTCCTTCGTATTTCAGTAATTGAGTCATCTCCCTCAGGGTGGGTATTATAGTGGTTGACCGTGTTGCTGCCTCCTGGAGTTCGGCAAGAGTTTGGAACTGGAGATCTTCTAAAAGAGCTCGGTAGATAGGAGCCATGGTACTAGTGCAGATCTCCACCAGTTGTGGTTCTGTTATGTCTGGGGTGCAGCAACCGAGGGCTTGTCCCTTAAACCTCTTTACGTAGTCGTCGGGGCACTCGCCGGCTCTTTGGCGCATTTTACTTAGATCAAAGAGAGTTACCTTCCCAAAAAGGTATTCCTTGAAGAAGGCGTCCATTAATCCGTTCCAAGTGCTCGTGGTTCTTGGCAAAAGGTGAGTGTACCATTGGTAAGCCTCTCCAATAAGAGACTTCGGGAACTCGTTGAGTCTCAAGGTATGACTGTACCCGTATTACCTCAGAGATCCTGGGAAATGTGAAACGTGTTCTCGTGCGTGACCGGTTCCGTCGTACCTGGGGAAGGAGAAGGTGGTGTGGACTTGAGAGTGTCCTCGGGTTGGTTGAGTGTCGGTCTTGTGGTGTGAAACCGTGGGTGACTCGTCCCTCGTTCGCGCTATGGTCTTTTCCACTGCTGGAACCTCAGGGGTGCTTGGCTCTCTCTCTGCAAGGGATTTGAGGTAGGCTGTAATCTCCATCAAGGCGGTCTTGATATTTATTTGTTGATTGGCGAGGGCATCTTGTCGCTGGGCTATTTCTTCTATGGTTGGAGGCGTTGGTGAGTTCTCGCCTCTTCTGCAGTTGGTATTGATTGGGTGGTTGTTATTGGGGTCTGTCTTTCTTTTAGAGCTTGAGGTGTTGAAGCGAGAATCAGGTTCTTCAGATCCCATCCCTAGTTCAGACATTCTAAAGGTGACCTTCTGAAACCGAGAGAATGATCTCCCACTGTGGTCGCCAACTGTTTTTACCTGGAAAAACAATGCACCGTCTCTGGGTACTTTCGCAGTATTCGAGATCAAAGTCGAACAAGATGAGCCTAAACCAAGTCAATGGCCGTTCACGTCTTGCTTCGGTCACAGAGAGGATAGAGGTTGATCTAGGGAGGGAAACAGCGAAGAAACTTGAGATCAGGTTGAGGATGTGTTTTGGGTGTAAGAGTTCAAGATTTCCGTCGTGAGAGTGACTGGAAATATCCAAGGCTAGAAGGGTGTTGGTTTTCTCAGGCGTGTTTACTTCTGAGGCTCTGGTTTATTCAGGTGTTCTGAATATCTGTTTGTTTCTGGATGATCTTCTTGCCTTAGAAGATAGAGGAGGCCTCTATTTATAGTTTTGAACTCACCCTGATCTCTCGACAAAGAAGGTGGAAGTCGTGGAAGAGTGGAGGAGTGGAGGACATGGGTTGGTTTCCGTAACTGCCTGAGTTGTGTAGAACATGTCCACTCGCGCCATCTTCTCGTAACTGTCCACTATCTCCATCAGTTTCTTTCAACTGCCGTAGACCGCCAGACCAATACCCCTAAAGTTATCCCCCCGTGTGATGTTTTGATGTCTCGAGTGATACGCAGATATTGCGTAGTTGAGTTGAGTTGAGTTGAGTTGAGTCTGAGTAGAGTCGTATGACTAATTGTCATGACCAACGTGAGTGTGGTGCCTCCAGGACACGAGTATAGGAGTGGCCTTGGCTATTTGGCCAAGGCCAGGAGTTCATAACGCCATTGGCTTGTGGCGCCATAGCCCAAGGGGCTACGGCCAAGGCCAACCTCCAAAGCGCTTTAGCGCTAAACTGTTATCATGGCGCCACGGCCTTGGCCTTTGGCCAAGGCTAACTTCTAAAGCGCTTTAGCGCTAGTCCTGTCATCATGGCGCCATGGCCTTGGCCTTTGGCCAAGGCTAGTTTCTCGTAAACTCATGGTGACTCATGGTTCGTGGTGCCATGCTGTGTGGCGCTATGACTCTGGCATTTGGCCAAGGTCGACTTTGTTGCACCTGGTGCATGCTGGCTATGCCTTGATCATGGTGTGCGTGTTTACGCTACAACATACTTGAAGTCATGACGTGTTTATCCATGGTATGTTAGACCATCCTGAGTTTGGGATGAGGTTTGTTTAAGCCTGTTTAGGATGTTGTATGCTTCTCAGGGAGTTCTGGACAGGCCTAGAACTTCGATATTCCTGAGGTTTTCATTAAGACTCGAATGTTGAGTCGTATAAAGAGGAAATCCATGAGGATGCGTCTCTGTTAACTCTTCACCATGTACCATATAGTGACCTGGTTCTGATGCCGAGGAATTCGAGGCGATGTCGACATGAAGCAGATTAATGGGTTTAATGTGTTGGTGATATTATCAGTACTGCACTATGATATCATCCTCTCCACCGGGGGTTATAAGAGAGAACTCATAGAGAGTTTATTCAGCTCGTAGAACGGGTTGCATTCTGAGCTATGGAGATGTGCCTGAATAGGCAATTGCCTCTAGGTTAGGCCTGTTTAGAGAGTGTTTTTACAATCTTGTCCCTTTCTCATTTTTCACCATCTACAGTATGCATGACACTGCTTATAATCATGTCCCTTTTTAGCACAGTAGTTGCACTTAACAATGTGTTGCTTGTGCTTTACAGGAATGATTACTTCTTTGCATGATGTGTCACTAGAGATTGTGTCCATGGGGATGGGACATGTTTCTAGTTCTGATTTGGAATCACCCGCATTATCAGAATTGACACACTCTGCAGTGAAAGCTATCTCACTTTCTCCATCATCTGAGTAGTAAACATAAGACGAATCGTCAAGTGTGGCAGGAAAGGCTTTCCCTCCGGTATATTTTCTCAGATTGGGACATTCTTCAGCCAAGTAGCCAAAACCTTTGCATTTATAGCATTGTGGCATATCATCATCATCTCCCCTTTTGTTCCCTTCTTTAGGAGGGACTCTATCATGAGGCTTAGGAGATGATGGTGGGGCATTCTTAATGAATTGTTTACCTCTCTTCTTTAGAAGATCTCTAAACTGGCGAGTTATCAAAGATATCTCTTCCTCATATTCATTCCCACTATGATTGCCAGAGTCGGTGTTCGAAGTACACTCTTCGTTAACAAGTTTCCTTATTTTTCCAGTACCTCTAAAAACGATGTTTTTAGGGTTACTTTGCTCATGATCGAAGATTTTTAGCTTGGCAACAAGGTCACTTCTTGTTATATCTAAGTCGTGTCCCTTGAGGGTAATGACCTCAGAATTTTACACACAGTGTCCCTTTCCGGAATAGCTTCTCCTAAGGTGTGACGGGCATTCACTATCTCAGACAATTTGTGGTTAAATTCTTCAAAGGTATCATCCTCAAGCATTCGAAGGTTTTCCCAGTCAGACATGAGGTTTTGAAGTCTAGCTTCTTTTTCTGCTGAATTCCCTTCGAATACGTTCCTTAATCTATTCCAAGCCTCGTGAGAGGTTTCACATGTGGCCACGTGATGGAAAAGATCAGGTGTAACTGCATGAATGATAGCATTAAGCCCATCATAGTTTTGCTTGGCGGCGAGAGTTTCCACCTCATTATAAACCGCTATGTCTTTGAAGACAGATACACCATTAACTTCAACAGTTGGTGGTGTATATCCCTTTTTGACATAAACCCAAGTTTTAAAGTCTCGGGCTTGCAAAAACGAAGTCATTGCAGTCTTCCACCATAGGTAGTTTATGCCATCAAACTTTGGTGGTACGTTACAAGCTCTAACGCTTTGGTCCATAGCTCACGAGCCGCGATAAACACAGACAATTACGTCCTTAATGTGTTCACCTGCTCTGATACCAATTGAAAAAGCAGGGGTACTGAAATACAACCGACTTTTCGTTTGGGCTCGTGAGACTTATGGTCAGATCTGGACGCTCTCAAAAATCAATATCCAGATCCGTTACCTGAGCTTGGATCACAAGGATCAGTCCAACACAAGACAGGGTCTTGGTAAATCCAAGGGATGGATTGAGGACAACGATCAGGTTTAGAATAACGTACTTCTTGTGTTTGCTTTAATTATATAATCAGAGAATATAATGCGGAAAGTAAAGCACACAAGACACCAGAGATTTTTTTAACGAGGAAACTACAACCTGTAGAAAAACCTCGGGACCTCATCCAGATTGAACACCGCACATTACAAACTGTCTACAAACACTAGCCTACTATAAGACTTCGGTCTGGGATGTAGCAGAGACCAATTCCAATCCTCCAAGCGAACTGGCCACTGTCGCACTCCTTACATTTCTAGATCCCCCACAGATCGTCACGCACTTGATTCCCCTAGCTGACGTCCTTTACAGGCCCAGGAGTTGCTTTAACCGCTGTTAAAGGCTTGTGTCAACAATTCCGGCTTTTTAACCTCAATTATCGACTGTATGTTTGAACTGTCCTCTGTCAGTTTGACATACACAAAGTGACTTCCTTCGGATTGCTCCACGTCATACGGAAATCTACTTACAAGCAGGGGCTGACAAGTAAACCGAGTAAACTATGTCCAACTGTCTCTACCTCAGTTGTACACGAAGAATCACTTAAGAAACTTATACAACTGGAGCTAACTAGGTCTTACAACACCGAGTGCAGCCATGCATTGCTTCCTTTCAAAACCCTGTATGTAACGTATCAGTTCTTGAATGGCCTTATATCAGAAGAGAAGGAGCGTAAAATAGATAAGAACGTGATCAGGTTAACAAGGTTACAGGTTACTCCGATTTTAACCACTAAGGTCTCAATCTCCTACATGTGCTTCCCAACTCTCAAGAGAAGTCTTTATAGTCGTAGGTAAATCCCAAGAGGAACTTCTACCTAATAGAGGATGACTATACCACAACAAGCATTCACCGAGGTGAAAAGAGTTTTACGATCTCTTCCCTAAGGAATCTTCACGTATGCTTGATGCTTGTGGTTTTCGTTCTTAGACACCTCTATTTATAACACTCAATAAGATAGGTTGCTTTGGAATAAAGCAACTAGTTACTTGTTTCACAAGTTTTGGAAACCCTAACTTGCAAACAAAGTAAACAGAGATTTATCTCAATTGGAAATCATTAATCATTTATCTGCCAAGTGTTTTATTAGCTCATAAACACTTCAAGATAGATATCCAACAGACCGGAGATAATCTTTATCTTATTGACACATTGAGAACCGTTAGATGGACCACAGAAGATATTTTCGTGATAACCAAGTCCAACTAAGAGATAAAGGAGTTCAGAGTTTAACCCGAGTGAAAATCCAGAGAATATTCACTTGGGACGGTTCGCAAACCGTCCATCTGAATCACAGCCAAAAGTATCGATTTTGAGTTCACGTTAGGTACGCGTACAAAATGACACTTTGGAACTCAGGAGTTTTTCCTAAGTCATTGTTCACGAACGGTTTGGGAACCGTCGACATTCAGATTAGGGTTTAACTTTGACCCGCTGGAAGTTCTGGGCTTAACCAGTACTTAGACGTGTTAGACGTCCTCAGCTATAATCCACTAGACTCTTGCTCAAGAGTACTCATTTAGATTCACCCATATCCAACAAGTGATTTGCAAGCTAACCATTGCAATGGACAAATGGTATCGAATCTATCTCATGCATTCTTGTTGTAGATGGTGAAAAATGAGAGAGGGACAAAATTGTCAAAAACACTCTCGAAACCACGCCTTATTAAAGGCAATCGCCTATTCAGGCTCATCTCAAAGCTCAGAGTGCAACCCATTCCATGAGCTGGACAAACTCTCTATGAGCTCTCTCTTATAACTCCGGTGGGGAGGGTATCATTGTGCAGTACTAATAACCTCACCAACATATTAAACCCATTGATCTGCTTCATGTCGACACCCATCTCGATATCAAAACCAGGTCGCTTAATGGTATACGGTGAAGAGTTAACAGAGACGTATCCTCATGGATTTCCTCGTAATACGACTCAACATACGAGTCTTGATGCAAACCTCAGGAATATTGAAGCTCCAGGCCGGTCCGGAGCTCTCTGAGAGGCATACAACAGCCTAAGCAGGCTTAAGCAGACCTAATCCCAAGTTCAGGATGTTCTAGCATACCATGGATAAACACGCGATGACTTCAAGTGTGTTGTAGCATAAGCACTCACACCACGACTAAGGCACAGGTTGCCCCAAAGTCGAGCTTGGCCAGATGCCAAAGCCATAACGCCACATAGCATGGCACCACAAACCATGAGTCACCATGGATTCACAAGAAATCATCCTTGGCCAAGAGGCCAAGGCCATGGCGCAAGGCGCCACAAACCTACTTAGCCTTACCAAAGGCCAAGGCCGTGACGAGGAATATAGCCGCAAACAGGTTGGCCTTGGCCAGAGGCCAAGGCCGTGGCGCCATAATCCATGGAGCCACAACAGGTTGGCCTTGGCCAAAGGCCAAGGCCGTGGCGCCATGAGCTATGGCGCTACCATAACATAACTAACGCCAAAGCGCGTTCAAAATTGGCCTTGGCCAAAGGCCAAGGCCGTGGCGCCATAGTCCATGGCGCCACAACAGGTTAGCCTTGGCCAACGGCCAAGGCCAAAGGCCAAGGCCGTAGCGCCACCATAACAGAACTAGCGCCAAAGTGCGTTCAAAATTGGCCTTGGCCAAAGACCAAGCCGTAGCCTCCTGGGCTATGGCGCTAAACACTTATGGCCTTGGCCAACAGCCAAGGCCACTCCTACACTCGTGTCCCGGAGGCACCACGCTCATGTTGGTCGTGACAATTAGTCATACGACTTTACTCTACTCAACTCAACTACGCAATATCCGCGTATCACTCACTCGAGACATCAAAACATCACACGGGGGGATAACTTTAGGGGTATTGGTCTGGCGGTCTACGGCAGTTGAAAGAAACTGATGGAGATAGTGGACAGTTACGAGAAGATGGCGCGAGTGGGCATGATCTACACGACTCAGGCAGTTGCGGAAACCAACTCATGTCCTCCACTCCCCCACTCCTCCACGACTTCCACCTTCTCTGTCGAGAGATCAAGGTGAGTTCAAAACTATAAATAGAGGCTTCCTCTATCTTCCAAGGCAGAACGACTAGAACACAGAAACAGAAACAACAAAAATATCAGAGCCTCAGAGAAAACACACCTGAGTATCCAAACACGTTTCTAGCCTTGGAGATTTCTAGTCGACTTCACGACGGAGATCTTGATCTCTTACACCCAAAACACATCCTCAACCTGATCTCAAGTTTCTTCGTTGTTTCCCTCCCTAGACCAACCTCTATCCTCTCTGTGACCGAAGCAAGACGTGAACAACCATTTTCTTGGTTTAGGCTCGTCTTGTTCGACTTTGATCTCCGAGCACTACGAAAGTACTAAGAGACGGTACATTGTTTTTGCAGGTAAAAACAGTTGGCGACCACAGTGGGAGATCATTCTCTCGGTTCCAGAGAAACTTGCTCAAAGATGGTTGGACTTAGGTCGGGATCAGACGCCAAAAACCCCAACTCTTCAACTGACGGCGCTGTAGCCTCCAACGCAGCACCTACCTACCCACCTGCATCCAGCAATACACCCAATGTACCTGTTACCCAAGATACTTCCTCTTCAATACCTATCATCTCGGCTATACCCATCACCCCAATAACTCCTAACGCTCCAACCCAAACCTCTGAGAAGAACCCTTCCTCCAAGACTAAGGTTGGCGCTACCACCGAGTAAGATAAAAGAGTGTCGGGAGGAGCGTTAACTATGGATCAGTCGGCCAAACGTTAAGATGTCCTCGCAGGAAACCAAGACAAGACGTTCGACACACAACTAGGGATCCTGGATTGTCTCAAAACTCTAACCTCGAAGTTGTTGAATCCACCAGTCAAGGGAACCCCTGAGGCAGCCGCTACAGTGCCTACTCGTCCGTCATCCACATCCAAGGTGATGGAGCACCTCCTGCTCCAGAAGAGTCTCGCCAAAGAGAAGGATAACCGTCCCGCTACGTTACGACAAACGACTTGGAAAAGCTACTACGAAATTGAGAAAGAGAGGTGGCGCTACCTATCCACACCGACCACCGTACCCGCACGAAGTACGGAGGAAAGGCATTGCCACGGAAGGTACTCATCCAAAATGCACTAATTCAGCTCCGGGGCCCCCAAACAAGAACATGAACCAAGGAGGACCACATCAACCGGAGATGCGGAGGCAGAAAGCCAGATCTTCCAAGCCAAGGAGGAGTCCGGGGAATTGCACCTAGGAAACGAAGGAGTATATCAAGATCCTCTATTTGTTCGAGCATTCACCTTCCCTAAGGAGCCGGTGAACAAGAGAGTGGAGGAGATAATGTGCCAACTATACGAGACTCTCTTCCTCTCGAAACCACAACGGAAAGACATGTTCACAGCACTCAACATGGTAGTGTCGGGAAAACTCCTACCCTTCAAGGAAGACAATGAGCAGACAATGTCCAAGCAGAAGCAGCCAACAGAAGGACAAGGATGGGGACACAACCGCCCGCCTGTCTCATACTGAATTCTCGAAGACACTCATCGACCTGGGATCCCCAGTGAACATCATCTCAGCCAAGACTCTCAGAGCCGCTAACATCCCTCGGAGAAGAGCCATCCACGCCCCTGCCCTCATCAAAGCTCTCGACGGGGTCGAAGTACGCACTTACGGGTGGATCGACCTTCCCGTCGAAATCGCCACGATCCCAACCATAGCGGAGTTTCACATTGTTAAGGGAGTCCTCGAGAGCGACATGATGCTGGGACGCCCATGGATCTACAACAACCAAGAGACGCTCCCTCTGGAGTTCATAGAGCGTTTTGTACAAAAGAGCAGCAAGGCAGTAGTCGCACCTGCAGAACCTAGGGGAGTCGATGAGGACCCCCTCAATCAAGAAGGTACTTCGTCCACCCCTCTCTTATTTGATAGCCCACATTCACCGAGTCACTGGGGACTCACCACGAGGAAAGCTACTCGAGAGAAAAAACCCTGGAAAACCGGCAGTAGACATCGGCCCAGCCATAAGAATCTCCATCAAAGCCCTTCCGGAGTCTGGAATTGTACGTGACAAGCTCCGAGGAAAAGGTGAACTCATCCCCTACGACATACCACACGAAGTCTTAGAGACCATCCCAGACTTCAAAGAATATGCAGAACTGTTCAACCTCAAACAAAAGGCGGGGGAGAACGCAGTTACATATGCTACCACCCTAAAGGAAGAGGAAGCACCAAGGACGCCAACCTCGAAGGAACTAGTCAAGTGTCGAGACGATCTTCCGGAAAGACGGATCAAGACCCAAGTTGAAGTCTCAGCTCATCTCGAAACTCTAACCACGAAACCGTCAACAAGTTCACAAGCCAAAGGAACTCCCAGATCTGCTACTAATACGAACACCGCAGCGATCCCCGTCTAGGATGACGAGATGATCTCTACTCAAGGAGAACCTCAACATGGAGAGAGCCACAACTCGGATATGCCGCAAAAGACGATTTGAAGAGACCACTCCAGAACCCAGAGGAGGAGACGACGCCAGTTCACCAGCACTGACAAACGTGCCCACACAGGGTGTAGAGGGCCCCTTTCCCCAAGAGGGGAGCATCGACACCACCGAGTACTGAGGCTCAGAAAATTCCCGGAGCCCCCACTGGCAGAGCCTGCACTTAGTACGACGACCTTACCCGGCATTGGAGCTCTGCGAAATGATCCTTGTCTACCGAGCCCTTCATGAAACTGCAAAAGACTTGCCTCGCCTTCACCAGCGCTACCGGAGAGGGCCAAACCCCTAAGAAGCGAAGAGGCTTGTAATGCCGAAGGCGACATCAACCTTATCAACAAGCAGTACTACAACAACTTGCCTTCCGTGAGTACCATCACCGAAGGGAATAAGAGGAAGAGTCCAGCTACAGAGGTGACACACCCAGAGCATACGACTTCAAGCTCGCTTTGAAAACTTCAGGTGACAG